>RCUC01154454.1:0-39336 GCA_003697995.1 Taxidea taxus jeffersonii
TATTCAAGGTCTCTTTTGGCTCCTTACAAATTTTAGGATTACTTGTTCCAGCTCTGTGAAAAAAGGTGATGGTATTTTGATAGGGATTGCACTGAATGTGTAGATTGCTTTAGGTAGCATAGACATTTGAATAATATTTGTTCTATGACCCAGCAATTTCACTACTAGTTATTTACACCAAAGATACAAATGTAGTGATATGAAGGGGTACCTACACCCCAATGTCTATAGCAGCAATGTCCACAATAACCAAACTCTGGAAAGAGCCCAGATATCAATTGACAGATGAAAGGATAAAGAAGATGTGGTATATAAATACAATGGAATATGACTCAGCCATCAAAAAGAATGAAATCTTGCCAAGTGCAAAGATGTGGATGGAACTAGAGGGTATTATGCTAACTGAAATAAATCAATTAGAGAAAGAAAATTACCATATGATCTCACTCATATGTGGAATTTAAGAAACAAAACAGGATCATAGGTGAAGGAAGAGAAAAATAAAACAAGATGAAATCAGAGAGAGAGAGACAAATTATAAGATACTTTTTTTTTTTTTTTTTGGTGCTCCCTCTGAGGTTACAAGAGACTTTTAGTCATAGGAAACAAACTGAGGGTTGCTAGAGGGAAGAAGGATGGAAACAATGGGGTAACTGGGTGATGGCCGTTAAGGAGGGCATGTAATATAATGAGCACTGGGTATTATATAAGACTGATGAATCATAACTCTATCTCTGAAACTAATGATACACTGTATGTTAATTAATAAAGATAAACATTTTGATCATTCTGATAGGTGCATAAAAAATATTCAATAAAAATAAATATCCAGGGACCCCTGGGTGGCTCAGTTGGTTAAGCAGCTGCCTTCGGCTCAGGTCATGATCCCAGTGTCCTGGGATCGAGTCCAACATTGGGCTCCTTGCTCGGCAGGGAGCCTGCTTCTCCCTCTGCCTCTGCCTGCCACTCTGTCTGCCTGTGCTCACTCTCTCCCTCTCTCTCTGACAAATAAATAAATAAAAATCTTTTAAAAAAATCAATATCCATTACTGATTTCTAAAAAAATGGATAGGGGTGCCTGGGTGGCTCAGTGGGTTAAAGCCTCTGCCTTTGGCTCAGGTCATGATCCCAGGGTTCTGGGATCAAGCCCCACATCGGGCTCTTTGCTTGACGGGGAGCCTGCTTCCTCCTCTCTCTCTGCCTGCCTCTCTGCCTACTTGTGATCTCTATCTGTCAAATAAATAAATAAATAAATAAATAAATCTTTAAAAAAATTTAAAAAAATTAAAAGTGGATAGACAAATAAATATTTGTATAAATAATAAATTTATAGTTGTATAAAAAAGAAAAAAGTTTAACATCATCAAGGAAATGCAAATCAGAACCACAATGAGACATCACTGTATATTTACAGAATGGGTATAATTAAAAAGGCAGGTAATAGCAAGTATTAGTGAGGATGTGGAAAATTCAAAACTCTCAAACACTGTTGATGGAAATGTAAAATTATATAGTTGGTTTGGGAAATTGTCTGGCAGTTCTATAAAAGTTAAATGTAGAATTACCATATGTCCCATCAATTCCATTTCTAATTACATACATAAGACAAATTAAAATATATGTCCATACAAATTCTTACACATGAATATTCATAGCAGCTTTATACATTATAGCCGAAGGTAGAAACAACCTTATGTCCATCAATGAAATGATTAGTAAAATGTGATATACCCAAACAACGTAGTATCATTCAGTTATAAAAAGAAATGAAGTGGGATGCCTGGGTGGCTCAGTTGGTTGAGCGGCTGCCTTCGGCTCAGGTCATGATCCCAGCGTCCTGGGATCGAGTCCCACATCGGGCTCCTTGTTTGGCAGGGAGCCTGCTTCTCCCTCTGCCTCTGCCTGTGCTTGCTTGCTCTCTCTCCCTCTCTCTGTCAAATAAATAAATAAAATCTTTAAAAAAAAAAAAAAAGAAGTGAATTATTGATAAATGTTACAGTATGAATGAATCTTAAAAAAATGTATTAAGCAAAAGAAGCCAATCATGGAAAAGTACAATCGGTATGGTTCTATTTATATGAAATGTCCAGAATTGGATTTTCTAGAGATATATAATATATTCTTGGTTGCCTAGTGCCAGAGGGTGGGAAAGAATGGGGATTGACAGCTAATGAATTTAAGATTTCTTTTGAGGGGTGATGAAAACATTCTAGAATTATGTTATGGGGTACTGGTTACACAACTCTGAAAATACTAAAAAAAATGAACTGTACACTTTAAATGGGTGAATTTTATTATATGTGTATAATATCTCAGTAAATCTATTACCAAAAAATTTGTACTATCAACCATCAATATGCTAATGCTTTTAGGAATTTAGACAAAATTGACATATCCCTAGACAAATGTAGCTACTATTTTTTCCATTGTTTCATTTTTTATATATATATATGTATATATACATATATATAATCATATATACGGAATATATATATATATTAAAGGAATGATAATTTAAAATTCTTCTCACAGGGAAATTCTAGGCCTTGTTGATTTCACAAGTGAGTTTTATGAAATGTTCAAAGGACAGTTTACCCTAATATTTTATAAAATGTCTAAGTAACAGGAAAACAAAACAAAACTAATGTTTACACACTGATTCATTCTCAGTACATTATATGTCTATTACCAAACCCAAAAGTGTTAAAGGGAAATAAAAACTATAAAACTACTTCATGTAATGAATGCAGACATAAAAATTGTAAATAAAACATTTTTTTAAATAAAACATTTTGAATTGATCCAACTCTGAATAAAAAAACAATATATCACAACCAAGTTGAATTGATCACATATATGTGACTATTTCAACATTAGAAACATTAGAAAATTCATTAGTACATTTCACCATAGTAGCATATTAAAAGTAAAAGATCTGTGTAATTGCCTAAATTTTAAAAAGCATTTAAAAAATTAACATCTATTCATGACTAAAGAGTCTTAGTCAATTAATTATAGAAAGGAATTTTCTTAGCCTGGTAAATTAGTTATTTTTAAAAAATAAAATACTGAAAATGTATAGCCTTCTAAATAAGAATATTTGAGACTCATTATTCTAAAACAAGAAAAAGACAAATAAGCTCACAAACTCTGATTCTAATGAACCTACTATTGAAGGCCCTAGCAAACGAAATAACACAAGAAAAATATGTGATTGGTGAAATTATTGAAATAGACAAAATAAAATGATTGTCATTGCAAATTATATACTTACTTAAATATGGGGGCCAAAAATAATTGAAAGATAAATTATTAGAAATAATAAAGAGTTTGATGAGGTTGCTGGATCTATAATAGGACAGGGTTATTGTCGAGGTCTTAGATAGTTCTTATGAGTGGTGGGCTCATTGGTGGTTATTATGTTATTAAAAATACCTAAATAAATGTAGTCTATTCATTGGTGGATGATTCAAATGTGCCACGATCCAGGAATCATAATTAATTTATTTTTGTGCACTTGAGTCCCAACATGGATTGGGGGATCAAACCACTACTTAATATGTTATCATAGAACAGTAAGTGTCACAGTACATCTTGGGGATGTCCCATGAATCAACTTTGCTTATAAACCCGAGACTACGAGGCAGGAGAGTTTTGCGAGATGACCAAGAGTCAAGCACATTCATTGTATACAGGATATCAAAGTATTTATTTTGTCCATTATTCAGTGAAAAACAATAAAACAATTATACGGCACAAAGGAGACAAAAATAAACTGTCTTGAACTGGCTACACAAGTATCCATTGCGAACAACAATAATTATGAAAAACTTTAAACTGGAAAATACATTGTAAAACTTGAATGACTCCACTGTGGGAAAAAAATAATAATTAACCTCTATTCAGTTCATTGTTGAAGAGATATTTACTGCTCCATCACCAACTCAACTCTGATAAATTCTCCAGGGAGGTTTTCCTCACTTTCCTCTTCATAGGTTTTAAACCTCCTTTATGCTAACACAGTATCTGATACAAACATTAATCTTAGCATCAATAACACTTTCTTGTATTACCATTTGCATATTTATTCATAAGATGAAACTAAACTATTTGAGGATCAGGTTCATTCTTATACCTCCAGAAGCCAGTAGAGTGTATATTAAGGAATCAGTAATGATCATTTACTCAATTAATAAATGAATGATTAGGCAAACAAATTCTCAGGTTAATGGCACATTTTTTGAAAAACAATCCATTGTCAACAGATGATAGAACAACATCTGGGACAATGCCTCCTTATAGATAGAACTTTCCTTTTTGCAGCCACTGGACTCCTACCGACATGTTCATTTTAGGACAGAGAATTTAAGCATGCATCTATGCCCTTCTATACCAGGCCCTACTTACAGATTTCTGTTCTAGGCATAGGCTACAGTAGCTGGAGGGAGGCACTGATGGAACAGTAAGAGCAGTGTATAAAGAAGTGGTTTTCTGACTTCATACCCCATAACCCAATAAACATTTCACCTGTTTCTCACCCCCATGTGGGCCAGGATCTGGATGTCAGGACTGCTTAGTTCAGGAAATCTGGATAATGGAATTTTGTAAAACATCTAATCACACTTTCACATTTTCTAAAACACTGAACCTAACTGTAAGACCCAATATTTGGTTATTAATTAATCACCTAAAGAAATTATTTAGTTCCAAAAAGGAATGAGACAACCAGTGTTAAAGCCCGCCTCTTCAAATCATCACTTGTTTTTCTATTAAATAAAATGAGAGTGATACTGAGTCAGGTCTTACAAAAGTAAGTCGAATGTCCCTGTGTTCCCTTACTTAGAGCATCTGGTCCCTCCTTCTCCCTTTGTCCTCTTTCTTACTACCTCCCCTCCATTGTATCCTTCCTCCAAGCTGTTTGCTTTTGTGCTGATGGACCAACTCAGAAGAATTTTCTTTATCATGATTATTATTTGTAGGATTATGTTTTTCTCCTTTCTTCTCCATGTTTTATTGGTCTTTTGGCCAATGTAGATAATATGTAGAAACAATACTGATGACTACACCAGAGGATATTCTTCCTTTCTCTAGCCTAGAGGTTTTAGTAGTCTTCCAGTTACTTTCATATAATGTTAACCTTAAGGATAGAAATGTCACCTTTAAAAAATCTCAAGGATCTAAACTGAATTCACTTTCCAACTTTATTACTGGACATAGACAAGCATGTCAAGTTCTCAATTAATAGATGAAATATTATCTCCTGTCTCAGTCTTAAATGTCTTCTGAAGCATTTCATGGCCATGCAAAATAGTTGGTTGATATTTTGGGGAGTATCCATGGAAGTAATTGAGCGCACTGCTTAAGAGTATTTTTTGCACTAATTAAATATTCCAAACTTCTATCAAGATTATTGTCACCTATTTAATGGCTCATTGAGTTTACGGGCTATGCAAGTCTCTTTCATTGGTAGAGTTAGGACATCCATTCTTGAAATGATAAATTAAGGCACGGGCTAAAAAGATAAAAGAACATCTGAAGATTATTCACATTTCAAATTTCTGACATGGACAATTCTGCTCATTGATGAGATTAAGAATATGATGAGCTTGGAGGATTCATTTTCTTCAAAGAGTCTACTCCCACTTTTTCACCCAACTTAGGGTATTGAAAAGTTATGCCGTGGGGATATTTTGTGCACTTAAATGAGGTATATGCAGAAGAATACCTTTAATATAGTTGCTAAAGCTAATCTTTAATAGAAGTCCTTATTGTGTATGTAAAATGGTTGAAACCATGGAATCCTAAATAACTTCCAGCATTTCTGGCACAGAGGAGGAGCAGAAAGTAGGCATTAGAGGTTGAGCATTATAAAGAATTCATCCATTAATTCATTCTTTTAACAAATAATGATAAAGCAATGGCTATTTGCTATGGACTATGTTGTGCCCTAAGGATGTACTGGATAATAAAATGGGTATAGACTATGTTGTGCTCTAAGGATGTACTGGATAATAAAATGGGTATTAAATATGACTTCTTGTTGCTTACTATCTAGTTGGGAATAAAGTAAATAAGCACACAAGTAAAAATTTGCTTTGGTTTTGACAAGTGCTATTAAGAAATAGGGACACAGTAGTATAAAGAAAGGGGCAGAGGTACAATCATAAGTGGAATAGTAAAGACATTTAAGCTGACAACCAATGGAGAGAAGATTGAATCAGGCAAAATTAAGGGGAAATGTGCTTGAGGCATAGGAAATAGCTTATACAAAGGACCTAAGTGAGAAAGACTTTGGGAAACCTAAGTGGCTCAGTCAGTTAAATGTCTCCCTTCGCTCTGGTCATGATCCCTGAGTCCTGGGATCCAGTGCCGCATCTGGCTTCTTACTCAGCCA
This sequence comes from Taxidea taxus jeffersonii, assembly GCA_003697995.1. Taxonomy (NCBI): domain Eukaryota; kingdom Metazoa; phylum Chordata; class Mammalia; order Carnivora; family Mustelidae; genus Taxidea; species Taxidea taxus. The sequence goes on from RCUC01154454.1 coordinate 6,395, forward strand.
GGAGCCTACTTCTCCCTCTGTCTGCTGTTCCCCCTGCTTGTGCTCTCTCTCTCTGACAAATAAATAAATGAAATCTTTTCTTTTCTTTTTTAAAGAAAAAATCTGGTGCCCTCGAGGGTCTGAAAAGTCTTCGTTGCTGGAATATGAAGGGCCAAAGATTTGGAATGGTCAACGATGGGGGGCAGAGATCAAGATCTTGCCAGGTTAGTCAGAACTTTGTATATTGAATTATAAATTGAATTGAATTGTAAATTGAATCATTTGTGTAGGTAAATTATTCAGATTTTATTCTAAGCCCAGGAAGAAGTGGTAAAATATCACTTGAGTTGCTCCTTTAAAGAATAGATTAGAAGAAGTCAATATTTGGAGCTGGGAGAGAAGTAGGTTGATTGTTATTTGTAATAATCCAAGGATGAAATGCTGGTGGCTTCAATAGAGTGGATGCAGGGGAGAAGACACATGACAAACTTGTGGTCTGTTTTTGAAGGAGAAAGATGGGAACTGATCATATATGGAGTAGGAGAGAGTTTGTCAGAAGTGGTAAATGGGGGATATTTTTACTGAGGTAGAGAAACAGATTTGGGGTGTGTGTGTAAGTGTTAGGGTCCATTCTGGATGTCAAGGAGGCAATTGAGTCTATAGTTTTGAAGCTTACATGAGATTACTATCTTGAAAGTTATCTGAATCTAAGTAATCTTTGATACCACAAGAAGAGCAGACATCATTCTGACAGAAAATCTAGAGAAGGAAAGGAAATTAGCGAGAATGAACCTTGAGGAATGCCAGCATTTCAGGAGTAAAGGAAATGAGCCTGTAAGGAAAAGAGAGAAAGCATGGACACAGAGGTTGGAAAGAGTCAGCACTGGGCAGGGAATAGTCAAAGGGACAATTGCCATCTGAAGGCAAGAGGGGATGGGAGCCATAGCCCAAGCCAAAACTTTGGCCTTTCACAGATGGAAGATTTTCTCATTTGTAATAGGAAATAAAGAGGTATTGAAGAGTACAGATGAAAAAAAAAAAAAGATTTTAAATTGGTGGAATGATATGCCAGGTTATACTTTCTCAATCTAGTATGAGTCAAGGCCCTCAGATTTAGAAAATGGGGGACAACGATACATAAAGGGGAAAGGGGAATGTATGGCAGAGGAGAGAATATCAGTCTTGAGAAGAGGGAGACAAATTACTAGAAAAATATAATAGGATTGATGGATAGTATGCTTTAATATAGCTTGTATAGTGCCTTCGAGTTTACAAAAGACGTTTATGCCCAATATTTATTTGTTCTGTAAACACCAATGAGAACCAGTTTCAATTAATGCTCATTATAGCCAGTGGGGTACATAAGCCAAGCGCTATTGTCTACAAAAAAACTGGCTCAGAGAATATCTACTTCACTGGAAGTGGTTTTGCTACCATGTGACAGGATAGAGGCTCCGGTCTGGATTTTCAGACTCAGAATTAATGTCTTACTCTCCACGCTACTCAGATTATGTTTAACCTTCAATGGTAACCATAGTAAAGCCCAGATACTTTAGTCTCCTATTTAATGCTCAGTTGTTATGATTAAAGATCGAAAGACACAAACGAGTTATTTAAAGAAGACTAGCGCTATCATTTCTTATGTAATCCGTGCAGATTCAGTGCTGGGACACAGCTCTACACAGCTGTGACCGAATTTTTTGCATGGGATCATATTTTTAGACTGATGTGAATGGTCAAGGCAGCTGAACAACCAATTTAGTTGATTTTGTTCCACCAACTTGACTGGTCATCGGGCTGAACTGACCAGAAGGCACTATCATGCAAACACAGCAAGCTATGTTTTTCTAGAAGATTCAAGCTATGCATCAGAAGCTGTCTTAACTATTTCAGATCGCTTGAGTAGTACTCTGCCGTCGAAGTGACAATATATTTTGAATCAGCTTTGTATGAAGAATACAGTGATTTTAGAGAGATAAACTTAATATCTGAGTTTTCTCATCTGCATCAGTGGTGCCTCTTCAGTTGAAAATAACAGAAATTGACTCTTATAAAAGGAAGGAAGGAAGGAAGGAAGGAAGGAAGGAAGGAAGGAAGAAAGGAAGGAAGAGAGAAAGAAAGAAATTAGCCCTGATTAAATTACACAGAAAAGCAATTCATGTTAAGAGTGTTAAATAGGTCATATCAGGAAAGATATGAGAACTGGGCATGGGTTAAAGACACAGGGCACTTAGTAACTAACCAGTGTTATAGCCTGAACTGCTAGGACTGGATGGGAACTGGCTAGTTCTTTAGCAGGTTGTTTTCAGTGTTTCTGAGTGTGTGTGTGTAAGGCTGATTATCTCTATTACTACTATTGCTACTACTATTACTACTAATAACAATATTGGTATAGGACACATAATGGGGTAAGTGCTTTATGTGCTCATACAAACCTAGAAATTAGGAGTAAGCATATCTCCATTTAACACAAGAGGAAACTACAGCTTGGAGAAATTGACCTTCTGAGAATGACATGATTAGCAGGTGGCAGAATGGGAAATTCAGTCTATATAAAGTCTAAGCTGTGTCTCTTTTTTTTAAGATTTTATTTATTTATTTGCGCGAGAGAGCAGGAGTGAGAGAAGAGGGGTGGAGCAAGGGAGAGGGACAAGCAGACTCCCCATTGAGCAGGGAGTCGGATTCAGCTTTGGGCTTGGGCTTGATCCCATGACCCTGAGATCATGACCTGAGCCTAAGTGAGACACTTAACCGACTGAGCCGCTGAGATGCCCCATGTGTTCTTAACTTCTATTCTATTCTAAATGGTCCATCGTGTCAACTTAAAATAATGATCTCTCTGGCCAATTAATACCATTCAAGGAAGCACAGCTTATAGAATAAATTTCTTTATTTATTTTTCTCTTGGTCATTTTACTGTTACCTTTAGGTCTCCTGTAAGCCTGTGTGAATAGATGCTTATGATTAAAAATCCAATGCATCCGATTTTCAACTTCCACTTAAATTGTACTACACACATACCACCAAATAAAATAAGAAACTTGCCTATAAGGAAAAGAGGAAAATTTTCTAAGATATGCTACCAAAGTGTGAGTAAGACTAAGACTGTGTAACATATTAGTTATGTTCTGAAAGGAAGAGAATGCTTCTTTTGCCACATGACAATTAGAAACACCATTTTAGAAGTAAAAGACTTCTGGGGCTCCCGGGTGGCTCAGTTATTAAGAGTCTGCTTTCAGCTCAGGTCATGATGCCAGGGTCCTGGGATGAGCCCCACATCAGGCTCCCTGCTCTGCGGAAAGCCTTCTTCCCCTCCCCAACTCCTTTTGTTTGTGTTCTCTCTCTCGCTGTTTCTCTCTCTCTCTCTCTCTCTCTCTGTCAAATAAATAAATAAACAAACAAATAAATAAAATTTTAAAAGAAGAAGAAGAAGAAGTAGTAGTAGTAGCAGCAGCGTAGTAGTAGTAGTAGTAGTAAAAGACCTCTGAAAGACATCTTCATTGCCAGAAAGTTACCAACTCCAACATGGAGTCCTTGAAATGGGAAGCACAGATTCTGTAGTGACTCTGAATTCTGGAAAGAAAACAAGTAAAAAAGGAAGGAAGAAAGGGAGGGAGGGAGGAAGGGAGGAAAGAGGGAAGTTGATGGGAGCATACTTAACCATCAACTCATGATCAAAATTAAGTAAAGAAAATCTCAGCCAAAAGAATTCTGACATTGGTAGACACTGTTGGAAGCTCTCATAAGCCCCGGGACTTCTTCACCGTACTCCTTATAAACCAATCTTCCACTGTTTATATTTAGCTTCTGGTACAGATAGAAAGTGAGGATGCAGAACGTTTCTCACTGTAAATTAACTTTTCTATTTCTAGAAAACAAACAAACAAATCTCAGAGTTCAGATTTTCGGGTAAGCAGAAACACAATATATTAATTTCCTCTAAGGTAAGATATATAGAAAGACCTTCCTGTGTTTTGCTTTGGGTTGTTGTTTTGTTTGTTTTCAAAATAGAGTATTCAGTGAAATGAGACACAACTGATAGAAAGAATATATGCAGTTATAGTCACTGCGTTTGGTTAAAAATATTGTTTCAGTTTGTCACCAACGGATGGCCCAAATTAAGATGAAAGAGGCTTACCTCCAAAATAAAAGTTATTTACATTTCTATCTCTCACTTAAAATAAATACATACCTTCTGTCTGGATAATATGCAAACTAGAATAATTTAAATGAGGGGGGAAAAAAAGTAGACCTGCCGAAAATAATGTTTTGCAAAGTTTTCAGGGAAGTGGTCACAGCCTTTGGGGAACACTTTGAACCTGAATTCCAATAAATGAGAACATTGTCACCTCACAGGGACTCCTAATCAGGCCTTCTTTGTTCTCCGGCTCCTATTTTCACAAGAAGTTCCTTCCTGATACCTGCACATATTCTTCTATTCATATGTAAATTTAAATAAAGCTGTTATTCTTTCTTCCCCACAATCTGTTTTTAAAGTAACTTAAAAAAAATGTAGGCCAGGGTGCCAAAAGGGGTGGAGGCTAATGGACACAGGCGGGTTCTGACCAAACCCATGGTGGTCCTCTTCAAGGAGAAGCTGTGCCTCTCCTTCCGCGTTATTGGCTTTAGCCATTTCCACTGATAGGACATTTGGATTCCAATGGCAGTTTTATGGTCCTCTAGACCTCTGTGATCAGGGAGGGGGTAGGTAGATGGTCCCTCCACCTGTCAAGGGAGAGAAAATAGTCGGTTGGCTAGAAGATAATGGGAACCACACACCCGGGTTCAACTCCTGGCTTTGCCGGTCACCTGCTGGAGGCCTGGAAAAAGCCATATGAGATTACTGGGGCCTCCCTTTCTTCTGTGTGCAGATTAATTGCCTGTGGCAAATGCTGTGTGCAAATTTCAAGGGCAATTGAGTCCTGTGTGCTTTCCTAGTGCTCCTCTTATGTTTATTTTCCTCTCTCTCTCTTTCTCTCTCACTCCTTCTCTCTCTGTTTTGTTTTTAAGGTCATGAGATGCCAATTTTATGTGCAGTTAAGTTGTGCATGTCCCAAGGTGACCAAGGTACCCTGATTGTACTTTAAAACCCTCAATTATAAACATATCCATGATATCTAATGTCTTAAGGGAGTAACCTAATTCTGCTTTGGTGGAGTCATTTTATGTGGATGCTTCTTATCTCTACAAGAATGTTGTAGTTATTAGGTTAAACCAAATAGGACATTTCACTCTTATGTGCCTTCCTTTCTCAATCTGTTAAGAGATGTTCACAGACAGAGAAATGAAACGCATCTACAGAATGTCTCAATTTTAAAAGAAAGGAAAGGGTTAATATGCAGTTTCTATAAATATAGAATTTCTATAAATTCTATAAATAAATATAAGTAATTACAGCTCCTGTTCATAATGCGCCCCAGGTTGTGTTCCCTATTTAAAATGATAGCTTGTAAGTATAATTTATTAAAGCACTTGAATTTTAAAAAAGAATATAAAAAGATTTTTAACAAAAATACAAAAAAAAAAAAAAAGAAAAAACTTGAATAAACTATTTTCTCTCAGAGAGCTTTGGGTCAAGAGGGACGTCTGGGATCAGACAATTGCTGTTAAATCCCTTTTGTCAACTAACAACTGTGATTTTTGAGAAAGGTAGTTACTCTCCTATAAGCCTTAGTTCCCTCCTCCCTCAAATGAGGTGGGACGGGGTGAGGCTTAACTAGTAAAATGGCCATCCAGATTAAATTAGATAATATGGGAAAAATCCTACCTCCATCAGGAGCTCAGAAAACAGTGACAGTCACTACTCACCACAGAAGTTCCTTTCATTTCAGGAAGACCCTGAGCCCAGAACCATTTAGAATTACATTGAACACGCGCTGAAAGTGTTCAGGGAAATTAACCAGGTTCTCAGACAACCGGTTGCAGAAGTCAATAGATGTATATTTCAACGTTTCAACCATATTACTGCAGTCCTGTGGGAAGAAGGGTGGTCGTGGTCATCAAGCTTTTGCCCTTGCTACCAGCCCGCTTGCCCTGTTACAAACCCCAGGGGTGACGCCACCAACACTCCTTCCCCTGATGGGGGCCAAGATCCCTCCATCAGCGCCCGGTGCAGACCAGATGCCCATGTCCTTAGTGGTGCCCCCCCTTCCCGCGTCTTCAAAAGCTTCCCCTTCGGGATCATACGTGTAGTTATGACCAATATACAAATATTTATATACGTAATTCGCATAGTGGAAAAGGGAACAAGCCATGCTAGAGATAATAAATTCCACAACGGTTATTTCTGTTTGAAAACCATGACACAGTGTGGCGAAAGCGCCAAAGAGTCTGGGTTTTGTTCCTGTTTGCAAGGGCTTTTGCTTCGCATATTTTACTGTCAGTTTCTTGACATTTTTGTCAGCTTAGAACTGGAGGGCATAGGTGCTGGCGGCAGGTCTCACCACATTTTTATTCTCCATTGCATCTGCAGAGACTAGGAAAAAAAAAATACAATAAAACCGGGGGGGGGGGGCAGGCAGGGATGGGGGCGCTGAGGAAGAACCGGGAAGAGGTGATGGTGTCAAAGGCAGAGCAGCGTGGGGGGCCGACTGTGAAAGTCAGAACGGGCGGGTTTTCCACTGGCAGCTGGTGCTCCCCGGCCAAGGTGAGCCCCCCACGCCCCTGCCCCTCACCCGCTCCAAAGAATCCTGACACCCAAGTGCTGAGATTTGCTATGAAAGACAAGACATTTTCTCATTTCCTCCTCACGCAGGGGATACAGAGGGAAATATTTGAATCTGTTGGCCAAAGAAATCTTTTTTCTTTCTTTTCCAACCCCGACCCCCGCCACGGCCCCCCCCCTCCCCCCAGCAAACTGTGCATTTCAGGGCAGTGGAGGTGTCTGCACAAAACCACTATTGTTTTCCTAGTAATATCAGCCCTGGCTCAAATCAAGCCTTAAGGTTTTCTGCCTTTTAGAACAAGAAGCCTTTTTTTTTTTTTTTTCGTGTCAAAAATGTACAGAACGACATTCAAGATGTGATGATGTGGGACCACCTTTTCTGCCCATCCCACAGCTTTTGCAAACAAAGGGGGAAAGAAAGAAATGAACAGACTGCCCTGCACATCTATTCAAGGTTGACCCCCAATAACATTATTATTAAATAATAATAGTGGCATCAGCTCAGAACCATCTTCCCAAGCAAACCCACCTAAATTTTATTTTAAAATCTCTACATTTTATTTTTTATTTACTTTATTCTCTCTTCTCTTATTTCTCTCTATAGAAAGATATTTCCCAAAGTGCCCATGAAGGGGAGAATATGTGTTTTCTTATTAAGTAAATTTGGATAACGCATATTCCCAGAGTCTACCTAAAATGGAGTCCATTTTACTCAGCAGAACATTTATTAATATGCAAGGGGGGCACAGAGCTCTGGGGTCAAGGACCTATAATTCCAACATCATAGTTCTAACAGTCACCTTTTTGAGCATATTGATTGTAGGCTTTATTTAGTGTATCTGATTGTTTGCTTTCACTGTTGAGGAAGTTCAAGTATTCGTCAATTTCAGGGAAAGTCAAAAGTTATTTCACAAACCATTACCAGAATGTGCTGATGTTCTCTTGGATATTGGAAGAGAGCATTGATTAAGGCTTTTAAAAAATAGGGAGACAAGTGTGAAAATAAATAAAACCGCTTTTAATAACCTGCCAGGATGACCCTGTTGACATTAGCAATATAAACAAAGTAAGATGGGGAACCTGGTTAGGAGAATCACAGTATGAGAGTCTTGGGGAACATCTGCACACACCTCAGTAGGGTGACCTCCTATCAGCAGAATTATTGAGTCAAAGGATTGCATTTTCACAAATTTGACAGATGTCACAAACCTCCCTCCAAGCAGGTCACATTGATTTATACTTCCCCCAAGATCTTTCTTTATGGCTATGATTCTTTTCTGTTAATTTTTCCCTTTTATATTACTTCATTTCTCTGTTGGGCTCTACATGAACTTTAGCTGATATTTGGAGAGGATTTTACCCAATCTATAGAATATTTGGGGAAACTGACATCATTATAGCATTGAATCTTACTCCAAAGGAGCACAAAATCACTTTTTTGCCTTTCATAGAATTTAGCGTTCTATAAATGGGTTATGGATGATTCTTGAGGTTCTTTGCCATTTTAGATATTAGATTGGGGGTTGCCCGTTGTTCTAAATAAAGCTTATTGGAACCCAACCACACCCATCATTTACATACAGTTCACTCTGTTTAAAGTTGTGTCCTTGCAACAGAGACCTTATGACCTGCAAAGATTAAAATCGTTACCCTCTGGCCCTTCACTGAAAAGTTTGTTGACTCCTGCTTTAAATCATTTGTTTTCTTCCATTATATTTTCAGTATTTACTTTTACATAGAGAAATTTTTATTTGTAACTGCTCATTACTAAATTCTCTTGTTTGTAGTAATTTCTGATGATTCCCCTGAGGTTTCTGGGAATGCAAGCTGTTATACAAAAATGATTATAATTTTATTTTCATATTCCCACTGTATTTATCTATTACTTTCATTTGTCTAGTTCTACTGACTTATATATACTATTGTATGTGCTTCTTTTACTTTTATGTAGAGTTATGCCTTTTTCTCTATATTACACTGTTTATTCCTATTTTATTAAAATACATTTTAATCAAAAATGGATGCTGAATGCAGTCGCATGTTTTCCCACAACCCCTGAGATATTCATAAATCATATTCTCCTTTGACCTTTGGATAGGATATATCTTATGAATAGATTTTTCATTTTGAAGCCATTGGGGATGAATTCCATCCACTTGGCTGGAATACGTTCTTTTTTAATGACCAAGCTGAATTTTCCTTGCTAATGATGTATCAAGACTCTGTATCAGGGACACCTTGGGGGCTCAGTCAGTTGAGCTTCTGACTCTTGATTTCAGTTCAGGTCAATGATCTCAGGGTCATGAGATTGAGCCCCAGATGGGGCCCCATGCTCAAGAAGAAGTCTACTTGCGACTCCTCTCTCCCTCTCCCTCTGCCCCCACCCTGACCGCACTCTGCCTCTCTTTCAAAAATAAATAAATAAATCTTTAAGAAAAAGACTACATCAATATTAAAAAGTAAAATATACCTGTCTTTTTGTAGTTTTGTGGTTTGTAATTTTAAGAGGTTAATATCATGCTGGGTCTGTAAAAATCAGTTGACTATTTCCTCTTTACCCATGCGTTGGATTAGTTAAGAGCCTCAGAACTGTTTCTTCCTTGAATAGTTGAGAGAATGTACCTATGAAATCATTTGGACAGTGGGGTTTCCTGAGCAATATTGCTGTAGCACCTCTGCCAGTTTTTACATTGCTACTGGACAAAATGCTCTGTATTTGTAGGAAGGAATTTATTATCTTGTATTTTTATTAAAAACTATCCATTTCATTTAGACTCTCAAATGTTTTGGGGCAGAATATATTTAGATAATGTATTTTTCCCAGATCTGTAAGGATTTTAAAAATTTACTTTTTATGCATCCTTTATGATATTATTTATATAGTTTAGGAAAATGAGGGTGAAATCAATCAGAGAAGGACATGTGGTGAGAGATATGGTAGCAATAGCCCAGGATGATTCACCAAATATATTTCCCTGGGTCAGAACTGCCTAAAAAAATCAATCAGCAAAAAACAAAATCTGTGGGCTCCTGGACAAAGAAAAGCATGAATTCTAAGTAACAGATAGAAAGAAAACAAAAATGGAAGTTCTAAATGAGAAGGTGAAGAGGCATCTTTCAAAAATAAATGTAATTAGATACTTAACAATAACAAACAAGGTTGTACAAAGAATCTATTTGGACAGTTCTGTTTCAAACCATAAGCACTGGCATGGTTACAAGCTTGTTGTACAACAGGAGTTTAAGCAAAGACAATATGTACAACCTGGAGATGAGGGGCATCCTTCACTCACATGGGAGATACAAAAGTGAGTCACTAGAAAAGAAAACATAACTAGAATACCCTGTTGGTCATCCAGTGGTCAGTATTTCTGTAGTCAAAATTTCTTAGGTATTTTCAAACTTAGAATCAACCTGTAGAGAACACTTTAAAGGTTTTGATATGGTCTGAAAGTGATTTATATTTGCTGAACTGTGGAAGGAAAGAGGGGTGAGGCTGGTGGGGAGGAAAACAGAAAAGAAAGTTAAGGGCTTTAAATCCCCATCTTGCACAGAGGGGAGAAAAGAGATGCCTTAGCAAATAATTAAACATTGAATAGACTTTGAAGAATGTTATTTAAAATTATAAAATAACCAACAAACCCCCCAAAATAGTAATTTGATCTACCTGTCCAATGTTGTGGAGGTAGATAAGCAGGCTATATCTTCTTTCTTAGTGAGAATCAATCATTGATGTCTAATGTTGACAAGTCAAACATTCTTTTTCTTTTCTTTTAAATATTTATGTATTTATTTTAGAAGTGAGGGGAGGGCTAGAAGGTCGGGGAGAGAAAGACCCCTCAAGCAAACTCCCTGTTAAGCATGGAGCCCCACTTGGGGCTCGATCTCAGGATCCTGAGATCTTTGATGTGAGCAGAAACCAAGAGTCAGATTCTTAACCAACTGAGCCACCCAGGTACCCCTTATTTCAATTTATTTACTCATTTTAAGTAGGCTCCACACCTACTGGAATGCAACCCAACATGGGGCTTGAACTCACAACCCTGAGATCAAAACCTGAGCTTAGATCAAGAGTGGGTGGCTCAATGGGTTGAGCCACCTGAGTGCCCTGACAAGCCAACTATTCTGTAAATGTTTACTAGAGTTATGATGATAGCTCTAGAAGGCCTAAGAACAGAAATAAATAAGCATGGTTGCCTTTGGAAAGGAAGACTCTTGGATGGGAGAAATTTACTTTGGAATAGAGAAGATATCCATTCCATTTTAGCTGATAATTTTTTTTTCTTGTTGTGTGCATGTATCACTGTTGTAATAGTGTAATAGTGTGTATAAGTATGGAATTTGTTTTCAGATAACTGATCTTTTTATATTTTTCCCCAAGACCAGCAAATATACAAATGGGGACAATTCTTTGAAATCTAAAAAATAATCAAGTTATCCTACAGTCAATCTTCCTTCAGAAAATTTGCATACTAATGCAGATTTCTAAATCTTATTGCTGTTACCACTGTGAAGTTAGTTTTCTCATTTACTTTTTGGCTTCATTAACCCAACTTTATTCACAGGATCTGAAAACATATTTTTAAAAAGATTTTATTTATTTTGTTTGAGAGAAAACAAGAGAGAAAGAGAATGAGTGGTGAGAAAGGGCAGAGTGAGAGAAAGAGAGAGAAGCTGACTCCCTGCTGAGCAGGGACCCCCGATGTCTGGCTTGATCCCAGGACCCTGAGGTCATGACCTGAGCCAAAGACAGATGATTAACTAACTGAACCACCCAGGTGCCCCCTGAAAACATATTTTATGAAACTTACCCTGGGGTGTAAACATTGTTGAACATATTTTGCCCTTTATCACTTTGTGTTGTATTGAAATGAGTCAGGTAAGTTAGATGAATCATCATTAAGGAGATTTAACTTCTGGAACATTCTAATTTTCTGAAGGAACTGTTATTATATTTCTTATTGGGAAAAAGAAGAAGAAAAAGAAAAAGAAAAGAAAGAAAAAGAAAAAAAAAATGCTAGTCATTTAGCCCAGTAATTTCCATAGCTGAACATCAGATTCACTTGGGTGGCTTAGAAAAAGCACAGATATTTTGGGTTCCCTCTTGGAAATGGCTGAGTAAGTCTGTGGGGACCACAGGAAGCTCATTATTTTAAAAAGGATTTTGAGGCATATTCAGGCTGGGAACCACTACCTGCACTGCTCCGGTTTCCTTTCTCCTGGCCAATAGGAAACACCAAGAGGAATTAACTCTTCAACTTTAATAAACATATTATCCCAGTATCTTTCCCCTTGACCTTGGTTTGGTTTGGTTTTGGGGCGTTTTTGTTTTTGTTTTTTTTAATTCCACTTGGCTATATCCTAGCCTTGATTTGATAAAAGTACATGGACTTTCTCAACAGGTGGCTTAGATGGAGTTTTTTTGTTTGTTTGTTTTTTTTTTTATTGCTACTTTTGTAATCCAAGAAAATCTTCTTGGCTAAAACCTATAGCTGCCTGGGAAGCCAGGCCTTAGCTGCCCACTTCGCATGTTTCCCCCAAGGCTGTTGAAAGGACTGTGGTATGGATATGGCAAGTTAGCTATCTGCCCAAGGACAGTGGTATATGAGTGTGAGCTCATCCAGAAAGAACTATGTATTTGCACTATGTACAGCTTGCAAAGAAAGAAACTCTTGAATAACGTGGAAGAGAGGCAAAGCAGTCCTCAGGTAGCTCTCAGTGAGAATTCCATTGTGGATCAGGGAGTCTTGTGGCTAGAATGGTGCTTAAATGTTCAGAGTGGGGAGGAAAATCGTGCTCTGGATTTTTCTGCGACACAGATGGCTCTCCGTGGTGTCTGCTTTTGCTATTTCAAGCAATTTTTAAAATCTGGACATGGAGAGTTTATGTGTCAGGAGGCTCTCCCTTGAGTGGGGTCTTAGAAGCAAGCTAGCAAAAACTTCCAGAAGTGACTGGAAAGTGTGATGGCCACCACTGCTTTTCCTGGTTTCAGAAATTCTTTCTCCCTTGATCTTCAAAACCAAACTCCTTCCGATTAGGATGTTTACAAGATATAAGGGAGAACAGAGCTGGTTATCAAGAATTTCCCTTGATGTTGGATTGTCTAACCCACATAGGTCACTCTTTCTTTCTATCTTAAAAGACTTTGGAGGTGGAAGGCAGTGAGGGGGTGGGAAGGAGACTTTCAAGTCCTGAAAACCATGGGGTAAGCAGACTCAGACAAGTGAACTACTCTGGAATCACCGGTCTTCGACTGGACATCACATGGGGACTACTGAGTTTGAACAATGACCTAAGCCTTCTGCAGCCCATTAGCCAGAAGCCCTCAGGCAGGTGTCTTCAGAACTCTGAAGAAAAAAATAAGCATGAAAAGTGTGTTGTATGTCTTGCTTGTGTTATAGTTCTAGCTGAGACAAAGTAATTTTTGTGGAGTCCTTCTCTCTCTTCCCTAGTGAGCTTGGAATTGGATATTAAAGAAGAAAAACAAAGAGATATTTGTCTTAAAGCTTGGAGCACTGAACAAAAAGAATGTGGGAGGCCAGTTAACCCTTTTCATGTGCTTCCAGAAGCCTGTTGCTTTGCTCTTTACATTTACATACAAGTTCATAGAAAACAACAACAACAACAAAACCACATAATATCATGCTCTTCTGTACAAGGAAATACTGACTTGATGTTTATGTGACACTTCAGTGTAGTTAGGGAAAAAATGGTGAAGTTCATGGATTGGCTACTTCATTAAGAGATGTTTGCTTTCTGCAAAGATCAAGGTAATGCAATCCAGCCTGGGGGAGGAGAAGGGGGGAATGTGACACTACTTAGAACAAAACAGTATTGATTTCTCACTGTCCCTCATGCATGCAGGTGAGAGGGGAGATGCCCTTTCTCTAAGTTATATAATTAGCAAAAATACTAGTGGTGGGAGAATTCTGGACAGGTGTGTACATTTAGGAATATTTCTAAAATTTCTAAATATTTGAAATAAAAACAGAATCATGATAGACTGTAAAGTAAGTTCTTACTTTTTTTTTTAGATATTTATTTATTTATTTGACAGACAGAGATCACAAGTAGGCAGAGAGGCAGGCAGAGAGAGAGAGAGGGAAGCAGGCTCCCTGCTGAGCAGAGAGCCCAATGAGGGACTCAATCCCAGGGTCCTCGGATCATGACCTGAGCCGAAGGCAGAGGCTTTAACCCACTGAGCCATCCAGGCACCCCAGTAAGTTCTTACTTTACCAAACCATCTTCCCCTTGCCCCCTTCCCTTTCCAGATGTGCCCAGAGAGAAAATAAATAAATAAATAAAAGTAATCCAAATATTTCTCCAAAGTTTGAAATACTGGAGGCTAAGAAATTCTAAGAGAATTTAGATAAGTCAAATATTCTCTTCCTTTCATCTCCTACAGTATGGAGTCTCCAGCAGTGGCACAAGGAGGACCCAAGTGTGAAATGCACTGTGGAACCTCCTTATCCTCATTCACTTGTGGGGGTCAGTGTTTTCAGAAACCAATAATTCTTGCAAAAGGACAAACCAGAGGCTATGTGTTATTTCTTTCCCACCTAAGGGGAAAACCAGCTTTCCATAACAAAAACAACAACAACAAAATGCAATGCTATTGTCTTGAGTTGCCTTAGGTAGACATCTTCTCTTTTCTCCTCCCCTAAGGAGAAATTTTTAGCCACTTGTTGAGTGCAATAAATGCAGTTTTTCTGTCACTGTAATTTTCCCACTCTTCACTTGAGAAGCCTAAACTTGTGCATTTTCCACCCCTTTAAAATGTTGCCGTCTCCCTCACTGCAGTTAGCCATGGAAACATGACAGACAATTAAATGAAGTTCATATGTGATGGCAAGATATTATGTTTACAGCCTTTTGAACTTTCTTCTACAGCACCCTTAGGTCATATGACAACATCCAAGTATGGACTCTGAGGCGCAGTAACGGAAGCCCTCTCTCCTCTTTGTTCCACCACCTTCCCAACAAGGAGAAGTTCAGGGTTATGATGAAGGAGGTTCCACCTCATGTCAGCTACAGGTTTGAGCAGCCATCACCAAAGTAGGTTGCTTGCTCCTCATCATGTCAATGAAGAACTGAGAGCTAACTGACCGTCATGGTATGTAAAAGTTCTGAGTTGTTTTACTTATGGCCATTAACAAGGTCTTGGCTCAATAAGAAAAGGAAGCATTTATTGACCATTTTCCCCAGACCATCCCCATACCTATCGTTCCCCTACATATTCTATGGAATCTTTCAACAACATGCAAAGTAGGGTGGTTATTCACATTTGCAGGTAAGAACCACTGATTTCTCTCTGTAGGTCAGAAGTGGTAGATAAATGTGGGTGGGTGACCACCTACTTTGTACATTGATGAAAAGATTATACACAAAATGTGAGAGAGTTATGAATACAAGATGCTTAGATGTACAATTTTATTATAATATGCATTAAGGCTATATACATTTTCTTCCTGCTACAAACCACCACAAAGTTAGTGACTTAGGACAATGCCCATTTATTACCTCAGTTCTGTCAATCAGAAATCTAGGCAGAGTTCACCTGGGTCCTCTGCTCAAGGTCAAACAAGGTTGAAATCAACATATCAGTTATGGCTGAATTCTCATCTGGAGCTCAGGGTCTTTTTTTTTTAAGGTTTATTTATTTATTTATTTTAGACAGAGAGGAAGAGAGAGAGCACTGGAGTGAATGAGCACTGGGAGGGAGAGGCAGAGGAAGAGGGAGAGAGAATCTCAAGAAGACTCCCTGCTGAGTTTGGAGTTGGACACGGGGTTCAATCTCATGACTCTGAGATCATGACCTGAGCCAAAATCAATGGACAGACATTTAATCTACTGAGCCACCCAGGCACCCCTGGAACTCTTCTAAGCTTATTCAGGTGATTGACAGAATTCAGTTCATTGTGGCAATAGGGCTTATGGTGACTTATTTCTTTACAGCCAGCAGGGGAGTGTCTGCTTTTCCTCCTTGTCTCCATGAGAGCTCATCTAACTAGGTCAGCCTCACTCCATATATGCTCCATTTGAAGGGACCCAAAGTCAGCTGATTAGGGACCTTAATTACATCTGTAAAATCTCTTTTGCTTTATATCAGAGCATATGCATGGGAATGATATTCCGTTATATTCAGTGGTCTTGCTCACAATTAAGTAGATGGAGATTTTAGAGAACACATACTCCAGGGCCTGAATCTTGACATCCATCTTAGTATCCTGCCTACTTCAAAGGGTGTTAATGCTTTTTATCCTCATTGGTCACAATGTGGAATCGACTGGCAGAATTGTAGATTTGTTTTATTTTCAAAATATTTAATAAGATGTGGTTAAATTGTCCAAAAGCAAATTCAAGATATTCAGCTTTATGTAAAAGGTGTTATTTATATCTCATTTTCATAGGTATCTTATCTTTTAATTTTATAGATAGTTTAAATATTTTGAAAAATAACTTTTTAAAAGTATACATAAAGAATAATTTTCATTGGCTGAGGTTTTTTTTTAATACTTTCTTGATTCATATTTGTGGGGTGAGATAGTCTGCTTTGGGCCCACAATGTTTCTGTAAGTCCTTGCTGGGTGAGCTAAAACCACAAAGCCTACATGTTCTCCCCCTGAGGTGATTCTGCAGCTGGTCATGTAACTAATAAAATAGTTTAAGTTGACCACAACATGACTCCCCTGAGTCTGTTCACTTTTGGGGGGTATTAAGTGTGACTACGAAGTACTTCTTGATATGCTGTTTTCCATTTGAATATCCTTAAAATCAACAAAAGGAAAACTTGTCCAATTTAAGAAATGGGCAAAAGACTTGAATAGCCCCTTGACAAATGAGCCATAGTCCCTCACCTGGGGAAATGCTAGGGTTAATGAAGAAAACTAACTTCACAACACCAAATCCCATTAAATTGGGATCCATCAAAATGTAGGTTTGGAATTTCAGGGGACAAGAGTGTGGACACCCAACCAACATGGCTCCAGTCTTCCGAGGAGAGGATGAATCCACAGAGAAGTTGAAGAGAAGATGAAGATACTGATGTGACTTGAAGATGGACCACTTTGTCTCATCAAAGAGTTCTCTTAAAAAAAAAAAAAAAGAAGTGACACTAGTTAGCAAAATGTATAGATAAATTCAAAGAAAAATAAGACCATTTAAAAAAGAATTTGTTTATTTATTTGAGAGAAAGAGAGAGCAAGCGTGAGTGGGGAAGGGGCAGAAGGAAAAAAAAAATTCTCAAGCAGACTCCCCGTGAAGCAAGGAGGCTGAGATGGGGCTCAGTCCCAGGGTCCCAGGATCATAACCTGAGCTTACGGCAGATGCTTAACTGACTGAGCCCCCCAGGTGCCCCAAGACCATTTTATGCTATATTTATGTCATATTCTACCAACCTGATGAAATAACGTGGCCTTATTTTGAACTAATTACACCTGTGAAATTATTATCACAAAGCAAAGAAGAAAAAGAATGTGACAAAATAAGCTAAATAGTGGGTCTAAAAATCAAACCAAGCAATAACATTAAACAAGCAAAAATTTTTTAAAAAATGGTTCCGAAAATCAATTTTTCCTCTTTTCCAGTGGAATTTCAGATACTTTTCAAATATGTCCCTTAAATATTTTTGCATTTATGGCAGTAATTTTCTCTGGGTAATAAAATGCTGATGACTTTGTTGTCTGATGGGTAGATATGTTTGTAACGTTTTACACAAACTGTAGTTTGAGGAAGATAAAAGAAAGTCAATTTCAAATGAAAATTACACTGCTCGAACTTCTTCCACACCACATAAAATCACCATGGGGTTAAACAAAACAAACAAACAAAAAAAAGCTCTCCTTTCCCACAAAGGCAGCCACTTTCCCAACGTCCCTTTCTCAATCAAGTTAAGAAACAAAGCCCTCTTGGGTAAATCATTGCAATGCTAATGAAATCCAGACAGGCAACTTGAAACTTGAAACAGAAAAAATAAAATTATCCAATGGAAATAATTTATTAGCTATCCCTGGTTCATTGGAACTAACAAAATGTGGAAGAAACATGACCTGAATGTGTCACGGATGATAATGATCTTATGTCTATGCTCTGTTTTTTACCCAGATGGATCCAAAACACTTTTCTGAGTTTCCTAAGGGGTGGGAAATAGGCAGTTGACCATTAGTCCAAATTAATAACTTCTGGGATAGCTAACTGCATAGGTTAACAACCAGATTCATTGTTACCCAAGAGTTATGAGAAACTCAACACAACTCTAGCTGCAACCTGCTTCCTCAAGAGGTATCCAAGAAAGAAAATGACCCTCTAGCAATCCGTGTTCACCCCAGACCTGACACTTGCCTTTGGAACCGATCATAAAAATAATGAAAAATTCTTATTGCCTCTAGTGTAGGTATTGCGTACTTGTTTTTGTCTCTTCAGCTCTTTCTAGAATGGCTCTTGCAAGTTATTAAACCATCCCAGAGTGAACCAAGGAAGCATTAACAACCCCGTGGATTTTGCTGTTTGTATAAATGTTGGCCTATGGCTGCTCCAGCCCTGCCATTCCACACACGTGTGTGTCTACACACACACACACACACACACACACACACACACACACAGAATTGGGCTCAAAAAAAGGAGCAAGCTTAGAAAAGTTATTGGAGCAATGAGAAAGAGGAGAAAGACTCCCTGTGGACTTAGAAGCCACCCTCCGGAGAAAAGGCTGTCTGCCCTCTCAACAACTGTCCAATCAGCTTCTGAGAACGTGGGCCAAATGCTTTCTGGGAAATACTTCACCCACTTTCCACAGAGCCTGATGACACTATGTTAATCAGACGCTCCACTCACCCTTAGAGGAAGGGCAGGTACATGTAATTTTGGCCAACAGAGCAAGTTTATCCTCAGAATTTTTTTTTAAGTTTGTATTTACTTATTTGACAGACAGAGATCACAAGTAGGTAGAGAGGCAGGCAGAGAGAGGAGGAAGCAGGATCCTTGCTGAGCAGAGAGCCCAATGTGGGGCTCGATCCCAGGACCCTGAGATCATGACCTGAGCCGAAGGCAGAGGCTTTAATCCACTGAGCCACCCAGGTGCCCCTTATCCTCAGAATTTGAACTCTGAGTAGAGGGGCAGAAAGATTCAAAGTGTTTTGAGGTCTTTTATTCCAGCAGTAGTGTGTGGACAAGTCTGCTGATTCCTATCTCCATCACTTACAAAAATGTGCCTAACCATTTCACTTTACATCTCCATTCCAAGAGGCATGTATTTTGAGTAGAGCTTTTAATTGAAGTATAATAAATATACAGAAAAATGCACAAAATGTAAACACAGTTTCATGAAACTGTACAAGTAAAGCTGTGTATCCATCATTCAAAAGACATCAAACTTAGTTACAAGGAGTGTGATCTACATACCAGCAACCTTGGCATTATTTAGGAGCTTGTCAGAAATGCTGACTCTTGGGTTGCACATAGACTAATTGAATCAAAATCTGCATTTCAACAAGATTTCCAAAGAGATCCATATGCACAATGAAGTTTAAGAAGCATAGGTAGAGAACAGGACCAGCTCTCTAGAAATCTCCCTTTTTAATTTACTCAGTCATTAGGCCCTCAAAAGTAACCACTTTTCTGACTAACTCTGGATTAGTTTTATCTGATCTTAAACTTTCTATAATTTGATTCATGGTATGTATTTGGAGGAATCTGTCTTCTTTTCATCAACATAATCTTTGGAAATCTTTCTATGTCATGTATGCAGGAATTTGTTCTTATTTTTAATTGCTGAATGAACCTACCACATTTTATATATTCCTTTGCTGATAGTCATTTGGATTGTTTTCAATGTGAGAGCTATAAATGAATAGTTCTGGTATGATCATGGCCTTTGGAGAACGTATTTATGTATCTGTTGGGTGAATTTTAATGGCAAGGTTATGGAAGATGTGTATGTCCAGTCATGGTAAATACTGACAAAATATTTCCCAAAGTGGTGGTCCCAATTAACACTCCCACTATCAGAGTATGAGAATTCTGCTTGTCCTACCATCCACTAACCAAGCTCTCCATCCCTTGGCACTGTCAGATGTTTGCCGGTTGTCTGGGGCTTGGATGGTTGGTTTAACAATTCTAGTGGTTGTGTGGTGATCTCACACTGTCATTGGAATTTGCATTTCCCTGTTGATTGGAGCTATGGAGCACATGTTCATATTTTTTGGTCATTTGGATATCCTCTTTTGTGAAGTGACTGTTAGAGTCTTCTGCCCAATTACTGAACAATGTTCATCCATCATTTTCTTTTTTGAATTGTAGAATTTCTAAAAAATTCTATAGTCTCTAAATGAGTCTGTTATCAGATATGTTTTTCTATATCTTCCTCTACTTTGTGACTTGGCTTGATAAACAAACATTTTTTCTAATTTTAATAAAATCCATTTATCAATCATTTTCTATTTGGTTAGTTCACAAAATAATTCCGTTTACAAAATAGTGGCTGATGCAACTCTAATCTGATTTCCCATTTTGGTAGTGGAAGATAGAGAAAGAAAAAAAAGAAAAACCAGAAGATGATAATCCATCCAATTTGGGAAGATGACATGTTGCCCAGAAAAGTATGCCTTTTGCTTACACTGACATTATTCATAGGAATAAGACATTACTTCTGTTGTAATCTAATGACGCAATGGATAATTTTTACTCAGATACCTCTAATCCAAGAAGTAATACACAGCCAAACTGTCTAAATTATGGAACTGTAAGTCAAATCTGCTGTGTTTATGTTACTGATTGCTTACCAGACCATGGTTTCATCAGCCTAGGGCAACTCTCATCCCTCGGAAGTTAATGCTCATGGATTTCTTACCAGGAATTTCCCTCCCCCAACATCATACTTTAAAAATAAAATTGAACAATTGCTAATACAAAATAATCAATGGCCAGTTTTTCCTGTCAAGTATACACTGGTGTAATTACCTAGATAATCTAAACAAACACATCGTATTACCTGTATTTCTTTGATAACAATTCTTCTTATCAAATCTTTATTATGCATTTATTATGTGGTATGTTAGATATGAAGAAAGCCACCAAGGTAAGTATTTTTCCCTATGGGATCATATGACATTAAAAGGGCATCTATGACATGGAAGAGAAAAAAAAATCACACCATCTCTCTTCTAAGAAAGGAGGTAATATTAAAAACCAAAAATGTGGCCATGTCATCCTCAATTGCTGTGAGGAGAAGAATTAAAATGGCATGCTTTCTTTTCCCCAGTGAATATTGATTTAGAAAAGACATAATTTATTGTGTTTGTTATTCTACACTGTGGTGGCAGTGTAGAAAACAGGAACTGTGTGTTAAGAACCATTTCATGCAGGACACTTGGTAGAATATTATTTTATTTAATGTGACATCAAAACTGACAGGATGAGTAGTGTTAGCCCCGTTTTACAAGTGAAACAATGGGGACTCAGAGAAAGTTAAAGGAACACCATGGCCCCACCCCCACCGCTGGTAGAGATGCACCTGACCTGAAGGGTATGATGTTCCAGCTTCATCACTTCTGCTTGGGATATCTCCTCAACTCGACTGAGTTCCCTTCCCAGGGAGGCTGGTCATTCCACACCCACGACTGCCCCCTCTCCAAGCAGGGCATTCAACTCAGCCCATTCATCACAGCCCCCGAAACCCATGGAGGAATCACAAGTGTCAGCAGGATTCTGAGCACGTCTGGTGTGACTCAGGAGCCACAAAGAAAGTTCTTATGCCGTAGACCTTCCCTGGGAAGTCTGGTGTGTCTCTGGACATATTTCTTGGGATTTCTCGCTCCACTTTCAAGCCTCTAGCCTTCTTTCCAGGCTTCCTCCTTTGGTTTGCTTATGGAAAAATTTTCCATCTCATTAGCTGTATTCAACTGGAATCTTGAGGACAAAACATCCTTTGTTCAATCAGGAATTAAGTAAAGACCTTAAGAGCTTTAAACTCTCGACGGTCCTGGAACACTGGTTTTAATAATTATGTCCTGTGTGAATAATGAACACACCTGGACTACACTAGACCGTACTTCATAAAGAGTTCTATTGTAGTTTGCGCTGTCTTTGTATAAAAATGAATCATAATCTGGAGTGTGAAATAGCAGGAGGAGAGGATTACGGTGGAAACAACACGGGCTTTGCCATCAGATCACCACCCAACTCCAGGCCTGCCTTCACTCATTATGGGACCAAAGGCATCTGACTCTGTTTCTGAACCTCTGTGTCATGAGAGGATGCCAAGGGGATGTGGGGTGAGCCATCAAGAGGATAAGACTATAAAAATACTGTGCTGGAGGGTATTTTTGTTGTTGTTGTCTAGGGTTTTTATTTAATCTTTTGTTATTTTTTGAAGATTTTATTTATTTATTTGACAGAGACACACAGTGAGAGAGGGAACACAAGCAAGGGGAGTGGGAGAGGGAGAAGCAGGCTCCCCACTGAACAGGGAACCCAATCCAGGGCTCGATTCCAGGACCCTGGGATTATGGCCTGAGCTGAAGGCAGACACTTAATGACTGAGCCACCCAGATGTCCCCTTTATAAAACTTTAAAACCAAAATTCTCTCCAATAAGCACCCATCATGTCAAGACACCATACAAACATGTTGAATCTTGCCCAGGAATCTGGCCATCTCCAGATATTAATGAAAGAAAACGGACAGCAAAGAATCAGTCGCTGGATGAGAAATGGTCAGGGGGGCCTGAGATGAATGTCATTTATAAGGCCAGGCATTGAGGTAAACGTGAGATTGTGAAATTAAGCCAGTCCTCGGAGAGAATGGAAGACCACACGTTACCAAATCCAAAATTCAGGAACCAGGACCAAAGTCAAAGCCTGATTTAGGAAGGAATTTAAATAGAACTTCTCTATGTTTGGTAATTAGGAAGAAGCAGCCTCCTCTCTCAGACCGTATTTAGAAGACCCAGCAGCAAAGCCAGGGTTAGGACTGGAGCATTATCCCAGGAACAGAACAATAACATGGAACACTATGTGCAGCTACAAGTTGAATCTCTTGGTCCATTCTCCAGGGTCATTCAGAATGAGTCTGGCTCTTTTAAGTATTTTGAGAAACCTATTCCATTTGCCAGGAAGCGGTCTTCCCCAAGTCAAAATTCCTAGTTGTTGTTGTTGTTGTTTTAACCTGGGCTTCATTTTATGATTTTGAGTAGTCATTATGGGGTCACTTTCTTCTGAACACATCACGATTTATCAGTTGCTATCTTTAAACAGAAGGACATGACCACAGTAATATTCTTCTGTGTTCCCGGCGGCCATACTTCCAGAAACTCAAAACTGCTTTGCCAAGGGGGGACAACTTAAATGACAAGGTCTGTCCTGCCCCCCACCATCTGCTGCTAAGCTCTACCTCTAACCAGAATCTGTGACCTGGCATGTTTGTGGATCTCTGTGTCAGATTTCATTTACGTCTGAAAAACAGAGTCTACACCATTTTACAAGATCTTCCTCTAAAGAGGGGAAGAAACACTCCCTCCTGCTAATACTTCTTGTATCTAATCCTTATGTGCAGGTTGCCAGATCTTCGAGTAGGCTCATTAATTTACTTAATTATTAGATTTCAGAAATAATTGAACCCTCAATTTAAAAAGCCTCAGGGCATAGCTCAATAAAAACTTGCATTAAAATATCAAAGAGCATCTGCAATAATAACAAAAATAAAATCGATCTGCATAAAACTGCATCCTTTGCTCATGATTTTGGACAGACCAGTTTATGAGATGAGTTGAGCCTCCTGCTGTAAGGTGACTTCGTCAGAGCTCCCTCAGGCCTGGTAGACACGGGTTTAAGAGACATGGTTTCCATTGATTCGGGCGACTCTGATACCTTCAGAAAGATGCGGGATAATTGTTGGATCTGTCAGTGAGGAAGCACTGATCTAAGCATCATGGGCTCAGGGACTACAGCGGACAGTATCACAAGTCCTAACTGGGTCACATGACTTCTCTGGGCCATAGTTGCCAAATTTTAAGATAAAGCCATTGGCATAGATGACCTCCATGTTTCTTTCCAGCTCAGACATTCTTTGTAAGAAGAGGAGCAGATGAGTTAACAGCATTACCAACCACACAGGATTCTGTTGATACTTTATACCTCGGATAGTATACACTGCAGCCGGCTATCTGATGTGTTTTCCAAACTTCAGAATCATGTTGCCATTAGCAGTTCACACTCATTTAGAATCCATGGGCCCGAAGTGATTTAGGGAAGTTTTTTAAAACACAGAGACGATGTGATCCCTGCCCTTGATGTGCTTACAGCACAACTTTTGTTCCGCGGTTCACTCAATTATAATAACGGACTCCTTCTCCATAGGCAGAAATATTTCCCAGAAATAATTAGCTGCAGACACAGAACAATTAGGTGGTTGCAACCTCATAAAATGCGGTTGTTAGTTAATTGGCTCATATTCACATTGTGATATCTGCATCTACCCACCTAAGCACCTGCAGAATTTGAGCTCGCAAAAATAGAAGCGAGGTTTCAAAAACATGGCCTGGCAAGTATGGTCTAAATAGTCTCGGTGACCCACGTTTTCTGTGTACATCCTTAATAGCACTCGAAAATATTCAAGCATATGGAAACATAAAATGTTAATCTCTGGACTACAGACTCTTTACGAGAATAATGAGTACCAGGGGCTTCTGAGTAATACCCAGACCTCACCTCTGTTTTCTGTCCAAACCTGTTTTCCTCTGTAGGTTCTTCCCCACAGGCTTCTTACACCTGCGGGCATCGGGTTGTATTTTGGAGTTTTGTGACAAATGAGAATGCCTCTCTGGGGGAAGGGCCTTGTGGATGGTAAGCAGACAGCGTACCAGCAAAACATATTTGCTTCCAGTGGAGTTTTCCCCTTTCCTTCGTGGTTTGAACTGAATCCTTCATTCACCCAAGTTCTTCCTAGTGACCAACTGTATATTAACCACACCAAGCTTTTGAACCCCAAACACAGGGTTGCTCCTTGTTGTTGTTGCTATTTTATTTATCTGTGGCCTCAAATCTGGAGCCATAATCCCACCACTTAGCTCTAACTGATTAAGCTAACCAGACCTGATGCTCAATACACTGGCAATGACTCTTTGTCCAACCCTTAGCCAGGCTCCTCGGAGCGAGTGCCATCTCCACTAGGCTTAAATCTTGGTTTATAAAAAATGGAACAAAACACCAAATGTACCTTCTACCAACTCAAAGCCACATCCCTAGGATGACCTTAGTCCCCTTAAAGTGCCTAACTGAGAAGACTCAGGCCTGCCAGGGGAAAGTACTGTGTGTTCCAGCCAGCACCCAAGGATAGGGCCCCTGACTCACCGCACCTCTGGGGGTATGGGGGTGGGGGCGGGGCATTACTTTGATAACTGCCAGTTAGCAAACCCCAGTGGGTTTTGCAGGGACCAACCCCGCTTCCTGCGTTTTGCAACCTTTCATTTCCCCAGTCTGAGCCCCCCCTTTTCTATTCCCTATTCTCCCTTTAAAACACCCGTATCTCTGCACAATTGTGGTTGAGTTCAGTTCATACTGGACTTCCCTGTCTATCACAATCGTGTAATCTGATTAAAACCTGCCCGTACCCCTTCTGCTAGTGTCAGGCTCTGTTTCTCCTTAACAAGACCTACTTAAACGCCCCAGGGCACATGATGTCCAGCAAGTGGAAACAGTTACCAAAGAGATGTCTTGGCCAAGCAACTGTTAGACCAGCATTACCGCAACCGTGTCTGGCTTTGGAGTTAGTGACTGCACCTCTCAAATCCACAGGGACCCAGTATGAGGGTGCCCACATCAGGAAGACAAAATCCTCCATGTTTCCAGAAAGATTTTTCAGCCTGGAATCAGTGTGTGTCCAAGAAGGGGAGCTTGGCCTCTTTTAGAAACCCAGGGATTTCCCAACTCCTTCCCTGTTTCCTCTGTGGAGCTGCCTAGTACTGGTTCCAAACCCCTTTGGCTTGTTTAAACTGCTGAGGTGGGTGTTTTCAACACCTATTTTTTTGTAAATCATTGGCTCCTAGCCATCAACTTTTGATGGCCCTGATAACATCAGATTACAGCTGCACTGGGTTGAGAATTCAAGCTACTGATCAGAAACCTGGCAGCTTTTGTGAGGTCTTGATACATGAAGAAGTTCATTTCAGAGGAGGAAGGAGAAGGGAAGACAAAAGTTTGGGGGTGTTCAGAAGAAAGCAAGCAGGAAGAGGTGGGAAAAAGAGAAGAAGGAAGGAAAGAAGAATAAGATTTGAGTGTGATTTTGTAGTAGATCTCCCTATTCAGCAAGTCTAGGCAGGTTTTTTGTTTGTTTGTTTGTTTATTTGTTTGTTTGTTTTGGTTTGGTTTTGGTTTTTATTTTTTTGGATTCACAAAGCAATGTGTTGGGGGAAAGAGGGGAAAAAAAGAAAAGCAAGAAGAAAGAAAAGGAACAAGAAGGCACTTTGAATATCAGAGAATGTCAGTATGGGCCAAGCCAGATGCACAGGGAATAGATGAAAGCCCAGTGCAGAGCAGAATGCCACAGCTGGTGTCAAAACTGAATTCTGAAGAGGACACCTGGACAGCTGTCCTGTCACTCCAACACAGGTTCTGTTTACCCCTTACTGACCAGAGAACACTCTCTGTTGACGTAGAACACATCTGCTTTGAGATACTCGCAGATGTCTGCCATACTCATTTCTTCTTTGCACAACTAGGATTGTTCTAAATATATTATGGAAAAGATCAAAATTAGATAGACTCTTAAAGACTATAATGAAACATCTTTTGGAGTAGACGAAAAAGAGGATTGAGGGATGCATGCAGGGTTAGGGAAGAAAAAAGCCGAATGCCTTATCTCAATAGCTCTTTCTAGAAAAGACGATGGCCTTTTGCCAAAGGGAGAGTCAAGTGTTATGTGGATCAAGGTTAACGCAGCTCAGCTTTTAAAAGAGGGGAGCCTTGGTACCTATTCCCTTTATTTCTAGTATGATAACTTGGTAACTTCTTGTTCATGGAGAGGGAATAACTAGGAAATAAAGTGACACCTGAAGGTTCGTAAAATTAAAGTTGAATTCTAGTTTTCAGGCAGGTTACTGACCATATGAACTTTCTTCTTCTGTCTCCCAAACACCCAGTAAATGATAGTCAAAGATGATAAGGAGTAAAAATAGACACAAATCTACAGAACCATGAGCCATCAGAGAACCAGAGATTTTGCACATTTCTGGAAACAGAAAGTTCATGGGAGACGCTGTATTATAAAGCCAGCAGGGAAGACACAGCCCAGAATGGGTGTAGAGGGAGATAATGCTAGGGAGCTTCCAGCCTGGCTGGCAGCCTCCAAAGGGCTTCTGGTGTTCGACTGGGAGGAAGAAATGAGCCTGAATGGGACGGACTGTGTAATGATGAAGAATGAACTTCCCAACCACCCTGGCATACATAACTACTAACAATGTGATGTTTACTCCAAGCAAAAAAAACAAAAACAAAAACAAAAGCAAAACAAACAAACAAACAAAAAACCTGTCTAGAGAACACTCAGTAACTGGACAGAAGGTTTAGTTCTGTAGAAGAAAGCTATCCTTGTAGCCCTTATGGCTCTTTGTCTATGACCCTAAATCAGAAATTGAAGTCAAACCTGCGTGCTCAGAGATGCCAATCAAACTCCTTCCTTCCTCATTCTTTGAACAGGGACAGACTGGCATCTTCAGAAAGTTAAGGATATTTCAGCAGGGAGAAAAAAGATTTAAAAAAAAAAGGAAAAAAGAAAGCAAATAAATTAGAAATGAGTTCCAATGGGCCAATGGGGGGAGGGAATCAGAGAGAAAATCTATAATAAGTATCCTCAGAGAAATGTGGGAAGACATCATATTCATTCAACAAGAACAGGTTACCATGGAGAATGAACTATTGTCGAACAAGAAGGGTTTCTAGGAATTTAAGGTATAATAGCAGAGGAAAAAAGAAAGAAAGAAAGAAGAGCTGAGAAATAAAGATAATTACATCTCTCAGAATGTGGAGCAAAGGAAAAGAGGCAAAATGTTAGAGAAAAGATAACAGAAGAGCTAACTACTGAAGTGTGAGTCACATCAGAGAGAACAGAGCGGATGAGGTGGCCCAAGAAATCATGGAATCAATAGAAGCAGAGACCTCACAGACGTCAGGGAGACATCAGGGAGACGTGCAGTTCCAAAATGAAAGGGCTTGTTAAGTGCCAAGCCTAAGGAATGAAAATGAAGAAAACCTACACGCATGAATGTGAAATTATAGAACACCAAAGATAAGACTGTCTGATCTTAAATGCTTCCACCCTGAGGAAAGTGAGCCATCTAAAAAGATAGAAGGAGAAGAGAGTAGGGAAGAGGAAGAGAGGAAGAAAGAGAACTATTACACTATCATTGCTATTATATGAACTTTCTCATTAGCAATCATAGGTGCAAAGAAATTTCACACAGATGTGGTCACTATTCCTAGACCTCACACCTGCAAGTGATGAAAGTTGCAGCAAATGTACATTTTGAAGATAATTTTAGGGGTGGCTGGGTGGGTTCCATTGGTTATGTATCTAACTTTTGATTTCGGCTGAGGTCATGATCTCAGGACCCGGAGATTGAACCCCACATCCAGCTCTGCCCTGAGCATTGAGCTGGCTTAAGATCCTCTTCTCTCCCATCCAACCACTCTTGAATGTGCCTGGTTCTCTCTAAAAAACAAATAGGCAAAAATAAAAACAAAAACAAAAAACTTTAAAATAAGCAAACAAATAAAAATTATTTTAAAAAGCAATAAAGCAATTTGTTGAGTTGTAGAGATCAATAATTTCTCTTCTAGATTAAACCTAAAAATGGACTTGATAATTTGAAGTTAAGGATAAAATTACAGAAACAGTATGCATGATTCAAAAAATACATACATCTGAAACAAGATGGAAGCAAAGATGATTCTGGAACAGCCTTTGGGGGAAAAAAAATTGCTCCATAGAAATATAAAAGTAGGAAAAATTTTCTAAATTAATAAGATGTCTATGTAATATACTTTCAGAGATTCTTCTATCACTAATTTACTAAATTAAATATACTAAGTAACCAGTTGACTATTTTATGACATATAAATGTATATAACCAAGTTAGGTCATACCCTCTGAAAAAGCTTTTCACTTGGAAAGATAGTAAGAAATGATTTCAGAATATAGTAGAATTACATTATTAATACTAGTAAATTAGAAATAATATTAGGTCTGACAGATATTGAAAGGTAAAAGGAAAAAATAGATAGAGAAAGATACAGAGGTTTAATTATATTAAATAGAACTATAGAAAGATAAACTAAGTTGGATACATGAAATCCTCCTCTATCATAATGGGAATTCAATAACTATATTTCAAGCAGCTAAATGAAGAAATAGAAATAGCATATTATTTAATAATTTGAAGGCAAGAACTTCTAGACTTTTAACAAAAATGGGCAGAAGTGATTGCCTCTGGGAAAGAAAGAATATAGTTGGGGGAAATGTGGGATTATTATATTTGAGTGTTCTGCATTAAAAGTAAGACTCCTTAAATGTCTAGATTGTATTCAAATATTCCAAGTTTTTGAAATTGGGGGGGGTTATTGAAATTTCAAGTTTGCAAAGAGAAAATGGAGACTCAGAGAAGGTAAATGATTCCTAGATATAACAGCCTTTTATAGGTGGTTGAAATGAAGTTGTTTTTGTTTTTGTTTTGTTTTAAGGTTTTATTTATTTGTCAGAGAGAGAGAGCAAGCATGTGGTACAGCAGGCAGAGGGAGAAGCAGGCTCCGGGCAGAGCAAGGAGACCGATGTAGGACCCGATCCCAGCACCCTGGGATCATGCATGACCTGAGTGGAAGGCAGATATAGACATTTAACCGACTGAGCCACCCAAGCGTCCCAGAAATGGAGTTTTTATAACCAGATTTTCCAAATGCTATTCTTTTTGGAAATCTCAAAATAGGGATGGATACTGCATAGCATCATCATTCCCAAATTTTTCCGATTTCCTTTCAACAATGTATAGAATGTAGTTAGACCCAAGTTTTGGCAAACTTTTTCTAAGGGCCTGATAACACACATTTTTGATTTCCAGCCATTTGCTCTCGGTCACCCCATCACTCAGTTCCGCCAGGGTAGTGCCAAACCACTGTAGGCAAAACATAAGAGGATGGGTGCGGCTGGATCTGGCCCATGGGCTATGGTTTACCAATCCTTCCATCAATACATTAACTTGCTCTTTTTAATTTTTCTTTGTTTCACTTCTGGGGTCAAGCATAGGAATGTGTTTTCGTTGAACCTAATCTGCAAACTTCCGCTAATGCCTGCCATTCTCACATACACATGTTACTTCAGGTATCCTTGCCATGCACAGCTGATGCTCTTCTCCATAATTTAGCTTTGTATCCCGTAAACTGACAGTTACACAGCATTTTTTATTGGAGGGGGTTCTATTGTCATATTCGTATTGATCAGGGAAAATCTCAGTAAAAAGACGAAATTGCTGTTTTCAATGGTCCAGAGTAACATGGAAGTGGCAAAATTTCATCAGTTGGAGATGCTTTGAGGTATTTAGTAATTATCATGTAGTATATATCATGTGTTTGTAGGACTAAGTAGGCATAAAAGCTGAAGCATAAGCCAGGAAGGGGCTGTTCATTTGATTGGTTGATGCAGTCATGATTCATTTGAGATGACAGAACTGGGGCATATGAATGACCCAATAGATTCTATAACTAGATTCTTGAAATACCATCAAAGTAGAGTAGGGAAGGTCATCTACGATGTGTCAATCAATGGCCTGAGAATGACAAACAGTGTCTTGATGGAACATCTCACAGAACAATCAGCTCTTGCTTTCTATGCAGGTTTTCTATGCTAAGATTCTAATTCCTGGGACAGAGAATCTTAGTATAGCCACTGCCCACTCTCTGGGAAAGGAAGAACAGACACGATTCTTCGATACTCTTGGACTGTATGCAGTACAGCTGGGCATCTCTTCATAGAAAAATCAAGATGCTGTTATCAGACAAATTAGGAATAAATAGATGGTGAGCAGACAAAAACAAATGATGGCTACTACAGTTTAGAATACTCACTATGAAATTTTTAGAAAGGTAAACCCATTGCTCATTTTAATAATCTGTGTCTGTAGTTTAAAAGGAGTAATTCATAGCTTTGATATCATGGAACAGTCCCTTTCTCCAAATAGTGCTGATTTTTCTCCCTGCCTCCGTTCCATCCTCCCCTCTTTTTCTTCTCCCTTTCTTCTTTCCTTTCTTCTTTCCTTCTCTTCCCTTCCCTTCCCTTTCCCTTCCTTCCCTCCTTCCATCCTCCCTCCCTCCCTCCCTTCCTTCTTTCCTTCTCTCTGAAACTTGCTTGCAAGTATTCTTTTTTAGTTTCTCTGATCTGATTGGGAAGGTTTCTAAATGCTATGGAATTTGGGGCTTTTAGATCAAGCAAATACAGACCCTATAGTGTCATATAATCCAATCTCCTTTTTGATATATTTGCTTTAATTTAAAGTAGAAAAATGGCTGACCTATGTTTGTTTGTCTTGCTTCCTAACAGAGTTAAAGACATATGCACATTAAATTGAACATACAACTTAGAATTTTTAGATAAAATTGTAGACTTGTCACAACACATATTACTGAATTTTTTGAAGTTTACTGTGGAAGTAACAATACGCTGATAGTATAACATTCAAATAAATTTTGATTTGTGTAAGTCAGTGGAATGCATGTCATTGCACATAGTCACCCCACTGGGAATGGCTCAGTTCCAGAGCTATGGCCATATAGTTTCAGGAAATGATGGAAAATACATTTCCTGGATTTTTTTTCCCTTTGAATGGTGTTTGGAATCCATAGAGGCTATATGAGATTTGATTTGGACATAGTGGCTACATGAGAAGACAAATTGAAGACCTGTTACACAGCCCAAAGAAAGAAGTGCTGAATCCTGTCTTAAAAAAACAAAAACAAACAAACAAACAAAAAGACAAGAAAAAAAAAAAAAGAAACAGCCTCTATAATTCACTTTAAAGCCTTATTGGTTTGAATTTTGGGAGCAATTAACACATACTGTGTAGGGACATGTATGGATTTACCATTATTATTAACTTTGACAATGGAAAGTAACTTCCCAGTCGAATCCGAATCTGAATGAAATGCTTCAAATGGCTTTTTATAATTTTTTTTTCTAAACAAGTTCTACTAAATTGACTTTAGATGGGCACCTGGGTGGCTTATTTGGTTAAATGTCTGCCTTCAGCTCAGGTCATGATCTCAGGGTCCTGGGATCGAGCCCCATATCGGGCTCCATGCTCAGTGGGGAGCCTGCTTCTCCCTTTCCCTCTGATCTCTCTCTCAAATAAATGAATAAGATCTTAAAAGAAGTAAATAAATAAATGAATAAACAAACTGACTTTAGAACTCTACTTATGTGTCAGGCGATAGATACTGCTTGAGGTCCGCACACTCATTTGTATATCCAGGATTTCCCCAAGTGTTTTCTTTAGAGTAAGAGCTCCACATGAATCTCCACCAAAAAAAGAGTTTTGTGGACTAACAGTTCAGGGGATGCTTTTTCCCCCAAAATCTGCCTAAAGTTTATTTAAAGTTTACATAAATATATTTAAATATAAATAATATATAATAATATATAATAAATATAATATAATGTATTATATTTATAATATAATATAATATATTTATATTTATATAAATATAATATGATGTATTATATTTATAATATAATATAATATATTTATTTTATATAAGTATAATATATTCATATAAATTATATATAATAATAAATAATATAATAATATATTATTGTAATATTTAAATAATATAATAATATATTATAATAATATAATAAAATAATAATTATATATTATATTATATAAATATATATTTTTATTATAATATAATATAAATAATATATAATTAATATATTTATCATGTTTGCATGATAAATATGTTTGCATGTTTATCATGTTTGCAGACTTATTTATCATAACATGTGTCTTCCCAACCCATACTGCTATGCTAGTTTACTAACTATTGCTTACTAGTTAACACATAACTGTACTAACTAACTAACTAACTGCTATACTACTTTCTCAGAAACCAAAAATGTAAACAGCTTAACTATATGTTTGGTGATATGTAGATGAGTAATGTTAATAATTGATCTAATTTTGTTTTCTTTACTGAAAAGATTGAAAATGTGTAAATAAAATCTTAGACTCTTGGTTTACAGGCAAAGGAAAAAAAATAGTAAAAAAA
>RCUC01154455.1:0-57352 GCA_003697995.1 Taxidea taxus jeffersonii
CGGTTGGACAGGGAGGAGGAGAGAGCGAGGGGCGGGGCGTCAGGTGGACAGGGAGGAGGAGAGAGCGAGGGGCGGGGCGTCAGGTGGACAGGCTGCCTCCCCCGGAAAGAGAAGGGGCAGGACACCGAGGGGCAGGAGGGGAAGCGCAGGGAGAGGAGCGAAGCGCGGGGAGGGAGGGGGGCGGTGCTCGGGGAGGAGGAGCCCAGCGCAGCGCGGGAGGCGGGAGGCGCCAGCGCGGGCAGCAAGCACAGCCCGGCCTCAGGCTGACCTACTTTCTTCCAGCCCAGCCGTTTGTGTCCGGAGCTCCTGCTGAGACAGTCCGGAGCCTCGGAGACACACACGGGCTCCGGAGGAGGCCAACCTGGACCGGCCGCGGCCTCCTCCTCCGCGCCCGCAGCTGTCAGGTCCACCCCCCGCCGGCGTCCCCGGGAAGGGGGGGATCCCCACGCGGACAGTGCGGCCAGCCTTATTGGAACAGATCAGCCCGTTTGCCTATTAAACCCGAGTCGCTCAGTAGGATCTGCGGCCAGAGAGAAGGGGTCCTTCTCCCTGGAAGAGGACTAGAGCCCCGTGCTCTGGGACCCTCACCTCTGGCTGGTGTCCCCCCACTGCAGGCCGCCCCGAGCCCCACGTGGTGACTCCCGCCTAGTTCCTCCTGCTCCATCCGGCCTCCCAGCACCTGCCCAGAACTTGTAGAATGACAGACTCAGGGCGTCAGCTCAGCTCTGCCACCTTCCACCCCATGTCCTTGAGCAAGTCACCCGATGCTTCCCCTCCCGCTCTCATCCTTCTTGTTCTTAAGATGCAGAAGATGCCATTTACATCCCAGGGTCGGGGTCAGGAGTAAATAAAGAAGGTGGTCGTGATACTTGGGCTGACCAGGAACACATGCCAAGAGCTCCCTATAAAATGTTAGTTGATCCACTCATTAGGAAGGACTTTGTAGGGGGCACAACTGATGGCCTTGGGTGCTGGCCGACTGGTCCGCACCGGTCAGGAGTGGTCTGTGTCATTGTCACTTATGCCGTGAGAGTGTAAGTAACCAAGTGATTGAGGAAATGTGTCCTTTCTGAAATATTTCCTACGAACAACTTCGGCCCTGTGCCCACTACCTACAGGGCTATGTTTTGGATCATTGGTATAAAAAATAATAAACCACCACGAGGCCGATGGAGGGTGTTAGAGCTTTAGGTGAAATAACTCTCAGCATCTCGGCAGCAATGGCCGGGAGGAAAACGGGCTGAAACGAGTGGTGGAGTTATAAATGGACATTTGTCATTTGGGGGGTCATATGGCATCCATTCCCCCCTTTTTATGCTTAATATCATCTTGATTTCTTCTGGGGAAGTTACCTCACCTGCCCTGTGCCATCGTGAGTAGCTGAAAATCGAAGTCTCCTGCCCTCCCCACATCGAGGTGTAAGTCCATGACCCGACGTGGCCAAGGGGACTCTCCCTCCCCGCCAGGACTTGGAATCACAATGGGAAGACAGAGAGACAGAAGAAAACACTAATAAAAATGTAAAATTATAGCAACAGTGGGGCATTTTCTTCATGCTGGTGATGCCCCATCTATATTGGCAATGCTCCCACCAGCACTCACCACCCACAACCTTCATGCCTGCTCACGCAGAGCTCTAGATGCAGGACCCAGCTAAGAGCTGGACAGCTGCAACCTGATGACCCAACGGCACTAACGGGCTTAGGAGTGAACGCATCATCTCCCTGTCACCCCTCCACCTGCTCTTCTCCCACATTCCCAGTCCCAGTGCAGGCCACCACCATCCTTCTAGTCTCCTAGTGGAGAGGCCTGGGGATTATCCTAGACCCTTTCTATCTCATCCGCCATCATCTGGTCTCCAGCTCTGTCAACTCTGCCTCCTAAAAGCTTGGAAACCCATTCTTCCTTCATCTGCCTCAGTTCAGAACTCTACCCTTTGTCTCTTGGAAGATGGCAACAGCTTCTCCAGGAAGACACCTCCTAGGTTGGGGCCTTCCTCCTCCAACTCATCTTTCACTCTGCAGTCAGGGCGATTTTCCTGAAATCTTCCACGTGGTTGTGTCAGGTGCTTGAAGCTCTGCGAGACCCTGCCTTTTGCTCCTCCAAGAGTCCAGGCTCCTTATCATGGTAAACAAGGTCTTGTATTCCTTGCCACGCTGTCCCATTTCTTCTCACCTCTCAACACTCCTACCCAAGCACCTTCCTCCCTCCATATGAAAGTTTTCACTGATTCCAGGGCATTCTTTGCTTTTTTGCATGTACACCGCTCCCCAGGTCCGCTCCAGCCACATGCTAAACTGCACTGCATTTATTCTACAAGTCGTCTCTCACTCTGGCCCCTCTAACGACCACATCATCTCAAACAGAGTAGGATGAGGGAATGAGTAAATTCTGGTTGGAGATAGGGAAAGGAGATAGTCTTGCATTTGCTTTTTTTCCCAGGCGGACTGTGGGAAGCTGGTTTACTTTTCTGAGGGTGACCAAGACGTAAGCCCGAAACTGCTGGCAGCGGTGCTACCACGACGCAGAAAACGCTGCCTGGGAAGGGAGCTGACACAAAGGAAGACAGTTTGCCCATGAGACCACGTCTCCGCAGCGACACCGGAGCCCCTAGATGCAGCTATGCCTGAAGTCAGACATGACTCTTGAACAGCTGTGTAAGCCATTCCCTCTTTTTGCCTAAGCCATTTTAAACATGGATTTTCCAGCTATCACGAGCGGAAGGGTCCTGATAGCCCCAAAGAACACTGAAATAAGAACATCCGTTGGGAGATAAACTTCAAAATCCACAAGATAGAAGTATGGGATCAACTCGAAGAGGCAGAATGGCTCTGGGGCTGGCAAGACTTGACTGCAACCTAGTTGAACAAAGACTTATTGAGGGCAGATGCTGTGGCTAGAGTCTCAGTTACCTGACATTGAAAATGCTTCTCAGGGTGGGTTAGACATGGGTGCCTGGACAAAGGAGGGCTGAGGAGGAAGAGCTGGCAGTACCCATCCAAGCGCCACACAGGTTAGCAGGTATCAGAGCTCCCTGGCAAGATTCCCCACTTAGTGCAGGGGCTCTGCACCTGGTTGGGGAGGGGGTCCCATGGCTGGGCTTCCTGGAGTCTTGTAAACCTCCTGAAATTGTATGTACATTCGTACATCTTTCGGGGAAGAACATCCATAGTCTCATTCGGATTCTCATGGCGGGGGGGGGGGGGTTCATTACACCAAGCAGATTACAGATTGCTAATGTGGTAAGTGAAAGTATTTCAGGCATTCTAACAGAGAAGCTCTTCTTAAAACCACCAGATTATCTCGGGGGCGCCTGGGTGGCTCAGTTGGTTAATCATCTGCCTTTAGTGAAAGTCATGATCCCAGGGTTCTGGGATCGAGCCCCGCGTCGAGGTCTCTGTTCGGTAGGGAGCCTGCTTGTTCTTCTCCCTCTGCCTGCAGCTCCCCTTGCTTGTGCTCTCACTCTCTCTGTGAAATAAATAAAACTTTTTTGTCCCAAAACAAACACCAAATTCTTCTGCATACTCCAGTCTCATTCTTAGGACGCTCCCTGATAATCTGCTGTTCCACGGAGTTTCCTTCCAGGGACAGAACGCAGTGAGCCATCGATGGGGCCCTTGGCTCCACCTGAGAGCTGTGTTTCTCACTGCAAAGTAGGAAATGGGGACATTGGGGGAGGGGAGAGCCACATTATCGGAGGGTCCCCAGCAGGGCCTGGGGAGTGGTAACTAGTTCTGTTGAGCAGATGTTCCAGGCACTTAATGTTATCTCACTTAATCATAAAAACATGAGACAGATATTATCATCCCCATTTTTATATGAGATCAAGATTTACAGAGGTTAAGAAATTTCCACAGGGTCACACAGCTCCCTGACGTCCAAGACACGTCTTTTCCATGCTGCCAACAACCGCCACAAACCACGTCCAAGCGCTGGTAACCACACACTGGTCTTTGTGGTAACTTCACTTGCGGCACTACTGTCTTGATCCCCCCTCCCACTACCCGTGACTTGCTTCTAGCAGTGGACCCCTGCCTTTGCCCCAAGCCACAGGGAATGTAAACCCAGGCACAGAGCTACCCGGGACATGCTCTGGACAGACAGGCTGATTTAGGGACAGAAACATGACCCGAGTCCGTGCCATCTTCCCTGGACTATGTAAATGGAGACAGCACGGAAGGCCCTTTGCCTCTTGAGTTCTGGAGAAAACTAATCTTCAAGAGGAGAGAATAACGTCAGTCAGAAACCAGAAGAGATGAGAGACAGGTAGCAGGAGCTCCAGCAGCTGGAGGCCCAGTTCCAGTTCCATAAGTTCTTTGCGTTCTGTGAACTTCTCTCATAACAGCCTGGACAGAGTCAGTGAACAGGAAGAGCCGTAACAACAAGCTTCACAGCCACCTTTCATTGCATGTGCTCTTCACATCAAAACTCTAATGTGGGTGCTATTCGTTTTAACAAAATGAGCCCCATAAAGAAACCAAGTGGTTAAGCAGATTGGCACGATCACACAGAGGTGAGAGGCAGAGCAGAACCAAGGAGGCAGGGCTCCAACTCAGCCACCATGTTGCTTTTCTTTCCCTCCACATGATGAAAGTGCGTGCCAGCATTTGACTCCCATCAGTGAAATCAGAGTGATGTCATGCCTCAGTCTGGAGAGGGAGCTGGAAGTAGTTTAGATGCTTCCAAAGAAGAAAGTTTGCCCCAGAAGATGGATACTTCCTAGCTTACCTGGAGAACCAATGTATTAGTCAGTGTTCTGCTGCCGCAAAAGACCCCAAAAATCTCCGTGGCTTCCCACAAGGTTTATTTCTTGCACTCGGATTAGCACTCTGCTGCATTCTGCCCCACTCTGCTCCACATGTCTTCTCTCTCCAGGCTCAGGCTGAAGGAGCAGCCGCCATCTGGGACATGCCGATCCTACTGCAGAAGGCAGGAAGGCAAGAGGCCAACCCAAACTATGCAATATCTGTAAAAGCTCCTGCTTCGAAGTGGCATAAAGTCACGTCCCCTCACATCACACTGGCCAAAGCAAGTCCCATGGCCAAGCCTGACAATATATTCCGCCTATAGGAATAACTCCTGGAAG
Organism: Taxidea taxus jeffersonii; assembly: GCA_003697995.1. NCBI lineage: Eukaryota > Metazoa > Chordata > Mammalia > Carnivora > Mustelidae > Taxidea > Taxidea taxus. The sequence continues at coordinate 5,087 of RCUC01154455.1, forward strand.
AAATAAATTTCACTCACTGGAACCGCTCCTAGAAATCATGTGGCAAACGGTACGGATATATAAAACCCTCGGGGGGAGGAAGAAGAGGGCTGCGAACAATAACACAATCAATTAAACCAAGGAACAAGTGTGGGCACCTTTCATCAGAGGGAGCCCTCCAGCGGGGCTGTCGGGAAGAGGACACAAAGCAATCAGACTTGTGACCTGAACGAGGACAGAGACACAGCGGCAGACAGGCCGGGTGTCAGTGGCAAAAACAGAAAGTCCTGAGAGTTAAAGATTTCGATATCTGGTACCCAAAGAGAGAACTCTCCAAAGACCAGAACACGGTGGCCCAACAGAATGCCTGTAAGTGTGCCATAAGGATAATCGTTGTCTTGGGCCTTGGGTTTTGAGTACTTTTCCTGTCTATAGTCATTGTGCTACTTTCTTAATTATAAAAAATAAGCAATCTTTTTTTTTTTTTTTAAAGACATAAGCCCTTCCCAAAGACCAACGGAGCATGGACACCAGAAGGGTATGGGGTATGGGAAGGGTATGTGTGTGTGTGTATATACGTCCCCAATCTAGATGTTCCAGGAATTTTCTGCTCAGATCCCACTTGAGGTTGAAGAAAGAGAAAGACCACCAGGAGTTCAGTATGAGTTGGACATCTTGGGTTCCTTTCTGGCCCAAGGTAGGAGGTTAGGTCACAGGGGCTTAAAAACGTCTTAGTTCACACTGAGTGTGTGAGACAGTCATCCCTGGGATTTTATGGAAGTTAACAGTGAGTTTGAGCTGATTTGAGCCCAGTTTGGTGCAACGTGCACAGAGACTTCAGTGGTGGGCTTCTGAGTTACACAGACCTTCAAATCCTGGCCCTGTTGCAACTCTTGGCAAGTCATTTAATCTCTGTGCCTCAGTTTTCTCCTTGAAAAATGGGACAAGAATAGCATCTACCTCATTGGGATGTGCTTTGGGGATTAAATACACACATCTAAAACTCCTAGCATTGTACCTGACAGACAGTAGGCAAATAACAGAATTCAGATAGAAATAACTAATGTAATAGAGACAAAATGATGGACATATGTGTAAGAAAAGCTGGTGCCACCTGGTCACCATTTTCTCCTTCTGCCCCTTCTCCCAGCTACTTCACTTAGTAGTCTTCCCCACTTAGGGGAAATCCAGCTAGTTGGCAGGAGAACAAAAGAAATGGGGATAGGGATTTGCAGCGGAAAAGGCTAAACAAAAATAAGCAAACAATAAACGAGAGAGAGAAAGAAAGTAGAGGGAGAGAGAGAAGAAGGCCTGAACAGGGAGGGATCTGTGAAAGTTTTGAAGAGAGGAAAACAAGAAATGGGATGACTCTGGGTCTCTTTGGATAGCGTGAGAGAGTGGCTAACCGAGATGCACCAAGGAAAGAGGGTGAATTAGCTCTCTATCGCTGCATAAATTTTCCCCAAGTTCAGCAGCTCATAGCAATACGGATGTATCATCTCATGGTTTTTGCGGGTCAGAAACTGGGGAGACTGAGTTATTCTGGCTCAAGGCTTCTCATGAGTGTGGAGTTACCACACCAGGCAGGGCTAAGTCACCTCAAGATGAGACGACTAGAAGCCCCCCTCACATGGCTGTGGGCAGGAGGTCTCAGCTCCTCACCACAAGGGCTCCCCAGAGGGTGTCTTTGCTAGGGTGTCTGCAACGTGGCAGCCACCTTCCCAAGGGCAAGTGGGCCAGCTGAGGGAATGGGAGGGACATGACCCAGCCCTGGAAATCCCCCACCATCGCTTCCACTCTATTCTGTCCACTAGGAGCAAGCCACCGAGTCCAGCCCATTCTCAAGGGGAAGGGAACTGGCCTCCATCTTTTGAAAGGGAGGAACACAGAAGAATTTGTGGACATATTTTAAATTCACTGGAAGGATTTAGGGATGTATCGCTGTGGACTGTAACTTTGATTCCCTTGAATATTATTGGGGGATGAAGCTTGGAGTATTTTTTGCCTTGATCATGAAATTTTGTGTTGTTGTTGCTTTAATATGATGGGGTCCCGGGGTTGGTGTTTACATTTCAGTATCATTTCCCTTATGCCTGAATAGCATCACAGTATAGATCTGCCGCAGGTGAGTTCTCTTGGCCTCCTTCTGGTCCTGGGACTCTACAGACACACACAAAAGACCATCGGATGTTGTCCCACAAGCCCCTGAGGTTGAGTTCACTTTTGGACATCTTTTCACTCTCTGTTCTTCAGATCGGACGACTATTACTCATGTGCCGTCCAGTTCCTGGATCACACCTTCTGCGCTCTCAAATCTGCCACTAAGAAAGCTCAGGTAGTATTCATTTCACTTCTCACTTCCTCTGCTCCAACTTCCATTTGCTCTTGTGTTCTTCACTTCTTAGCACAGGTCACCTGTTCACTCCTTTAGTTCTCAGAATGCATTTATAATAGCTGCCCTAGAGTTTTCCTTTTCTAAGCCCAACATCTGGGCCATTGTGGGTTTAGTCTCTGTTGCCTGCTTTTTTTTCTTGACTAAACAGTACATTTTCCTGTTTGCTTGTACACTAGCGTCTCTTGACTAAATACTGGGTATCATGATTAATCCACACGTAGAGTACACAAGACTGTCAATGCATCTGGATTTTGTTAACTTCTCCTCAAAGGCACTGCTTCCATGGTTCAGTTCCTGGTGGATCATCTTGAACTGGTGTTGGTTTAGTTTCAGCTGTTATTGCAGATCTGTGGAAAGCCCAGTGCTTCCCAAGCTCCTCCAACTGGTAGGACTCAACCACGAGCATGCAAAATTCTGCCTCTACTGCAAATCTTATTTTTTTTAGAATTTTTATTTATCTATTTGAGAGAGAATGAGAAAGAGAGCACATGATTGGGGGGAAGGGCAGAGGGAGAAGGAGAAACAAGTTCCCTACTGGGCAGGGAGCCTGATATGGGGCTCAATCTCGGGACCTGAGATCATGACCTGAGCCGGCAGCAGATGCTTAACCAACTGAGACAACCAGATAACCTGTCTATTGCACATCATATCATGACTTTGTTTTGGGTTTTGTTAGGGGAGGTATAAACTGGGTTTTACCCAAGGGCAGTAGCTCTCAACTGGGATGATTCTGCCTCAAGAGGACATTTGACAATGGCTGGAGACATTTTTTGGCTGTCACAAGTTGGTGGTGTGGCACTACTCGTATCCGGCAGATGGAGGCCAGGATGCTAGCTATCCTACAATGCACAGGGCAGTCTCCCCACTGCTTCCCTCCCCCCCACCCCCAACAAAGAACTCTCTTGCCTAAAACGGCAATAGAACCAAGGTTGAGAAACCCTGCTCTAGGACAGTCCTTCCTCCTAAGGCACAACCTTCCTAGCATCTCAGCCAGATGCCATTAAGGAGCTATTAACAGTCCATTAATTAGCTCTCTCCACTCTGGCAGGACTGAAAATGCAATGAGCCCCGGACCAGCACTGCTGGTCCTCTAGTACCTATCCTCTCCTCTCTGACCTGGAGCAGCCGCTCTCTGGTGAACCTCCGGAAGTCTTGTCTGCACATATCTCTCAGCCAGACTGAGGGACCACCACACACAGCTCCCCCCTGCCCCATGGATTCTAGCTTCTTCAGTTGCCTTCAGCTCTGACCTATGCCTCCTGCAGTCAGTGGGACCATGGTGTTCTGCTCAAATTCCAGTTCCTGATGCCACGGTTAGAACACCGTCCCCAAGCAGGGAGCTGAACGATTACAGGATTCGATTCAAGTTTCCCGCCTCTCAGGGATCAGTCTTGTACACCTGTTGTCCACTGGCTGACCAAAGTTGCCGCACATAGTTTGTCAGGCCTCGTTGTTTGTGGTGAGAGGGCTAATCTGACCGTCACTCCATTGTGACTAGAAAGTGAAGTCCAGTGTGTTTACCTCGGACTTTCCATTTCTAATCAAAACCTTATAGGAACTGGTGAATCTGAAGAATCATGGTACCACCCACCATAGGTGGCACCAACTAGCCACTCACTGAAGACATTTCAGTTCAGATTCTCATTCAACAGACATGAACCAAGCTCCCACATGGACGAGGTTCCCTGGACTTATCTGCAGAACAACCCTGAGAGGCGTGCATCGTCACCCCCATTTTTTATGACATAAACTTGGGTCAGGAAATACAATTTTCCTCAAATGGAAGGGAGATAAAACAGATCCGGGGATCATATGGGAACACATCGGAAACATGAGTGAGTCTCTCCGAGTCCAAGTCTAGTGTCCTTTCTTTCCTTTCCAGCATCTGCAGCTGTCTTCCTGGGATCTATCCACCACCTCTCAGAGGAGATTAAATGGCCTCATAACGTGACTGGTTTTTCCCTTCTCACACCCATCTGCTCTCTGCTAATTTCATTCATGCTTTTTCCTTTTCTGGCAAACCCACATCTGGTTTTGGGCCTCTTTGTCCACATTTGTCCTGGGACATATCTGAGGTTGAACACTGCCTCTCTTCCAGGGATCCAGGAACTTACGCTGTCAAGAAAATGTTTTCCAACATTAATACCATACAATTTTATTTCCTGTTAAAATCTTAAGACTTTTTTAAGTTTTAAGTAATCTCTATAGCAAACATGGGGCTCAAACTCACAACCCCAATATTGAGTTACATGTTCTACAAAGTAAGCCAGATGGGTGCCCCTCCATTAAAATCTTCTTTAAAAATCTCTCAACCAGGGGTGCCTGGGTGGCTCAGTGCGTTAAGCCTCTGCCTTCAGCTCAGGTCATGATCTCAGGGTCCTGGGATTGAGCCTCACATCAGGCTCTCTGCTCAGTGGGGAGCCTGCTTCCACCTCTCTCTCTCTACCTGCCTCTCTGCCTGTCATATAAATAAATAAAAATCTTGAAAAAAAAAAAAACCTCTCAACCATTAAATAAGCAGTTCTCCAATTTGGGAAAGAGAGGACTGAATGCTTTCTGCAGAACACCAGAGAATACCGGTCTATTTATTCCTGTTTTTATGAATTAGGAACCACTTTTTAGGTTGAAAACAGAACCACATTATCTGTTCGCACTACTAAATCACAACAAAAAGCACTACATTGTAGTGGGCTGAACAGAAAAATAAAAAAAAAAGTCGATAGATCGCTCTATCTATCCATCCATCCGTCTACATGTACATATATGTTCAAACCCCCAAAACCTGTGAATGTGACTTAATTTGGGAAATTGGTCTTTCGGATATAATTAAGGATCTTGAGTTGAGGTCATTCTGAGCATCCAGGTGGTCCTAAATCCAGTGACAAATGTCCTTCTAGGATACTGAAGAGGAGAAACACAGAAACAATAAGGAGGTCTGAGACCACACAAAGATGGAGGTTGGGATTGGAGCGATGCCAACGGCCGGAGAGCATAGAAGAGTCAAAGAAGATAATCCCCTCTGGAGCCTTCAGAGGGAGCACTGTCCTGCTGAAACCTTAATTTCACAACTCTGGAGACTAAATTTGTTGTTTTAAGATGCCTAGTTTGTAGTAAGCTGTTACAGTGGACAGGACACTAATATACATATTCGCAGAAAAAAGCAATTTGACACACTAACCACACCGGACTTTTCAAGATCTTGCCCATTAACATTCAGTTTCCTTCTCGTTGGTGGGTTTCTTCAATGGCTAACACTTTCTGCTACCGAGAGCCAACCATCGGAGCAGACTACAAATGTTTAAGTCAAAATAGGGGAAAACTTAAAATTGAGAAAATTAGAAACACCTCATTTTCCTGCTGATTAGTAGAACGTGATTATTGTGTGCTTCCACAGCAACTGAGGTGGTCAGTGAGAATACTTTCAACTGCAGGATGATGGAGAACCCAAACCAAAGTGGCTTAAACCTCAACGCTTACTGGCTCACATTCTGGAAGAGCAGAGCTGGGATGGACTTCAGAGCCAAGGTGATCAAGTTGACAGATTTAATCATCTCTCTACTGTGCCATTTACAGCACTGGATACTCCCCAAGGGTGTTCCCCTCACTGTGGGAGGAAGGCTGTCCTAGGCAAGCAAGGCTCCATGCTTCCTCTTCTAGGTCCAGGAAGAGAGTCAGAGAATGAGAAGACAGAGACAGTGAGATACTTTCTATAGCTCTCTCCTTAGAGAAGGTACTTTCCAGATGACTTCAGCAAAACTCTCCAAGTTCATTGGCCAAAATTAGACCACGTGCCCCCTTTTTTTTGAGCCAATCATAAGAATGATGGGTCATCCTCAAACTAATGAGGCCCCGTACCCTGGGTGGGTCAGATTCCCCATGACCTCCCCAGAATGCATTAAGGAGAGGTAGATACCTAACCAAGATGGAGGTCCGAGAGAAAGGACAGGGAAGGGAACACTGATGGATAGGCATTGTCTATAAACGATGGGTGCAACAATACCAACATGCCCGCCATCCCATCTACTTTAAAATACAAAACACAGCTACGGCTGACGATCCCTCACAATTCCATCCCTTCCTCCTCCGTAGAGTTACCTGCCATTGTAAATTTAGGATTTGTCATCCCCATGGATCTCATTCTGTTTTTATACATTTGCATGCCTAAGCAATATGTTTCACCCTCTTGTATGTTTTTAAACTTAATATAAATGGGATGTGTACATACTATTCTGCAACTCACTCTTACAGATCATCATTGCATTTGTGAGTCACGCCTACAGGAATATGTGAGGTTCCAGTTCTCACATTTTCATGGATGCATTCCAATGAATGGATTAATTCTCCTGGCCGCGAACATTTTTGGGTTGACGTTTTTTTTCTTTAACTACTACAAAGAAAGCTGCTGTGAACATTCTCAGTATGTGACTCTGTATTCCTGGGAGAGTTTCTTTTGGGGATAGAATAGAAGTAGCATCACTGCGTTATAAGGTGTGTAAATTGTTAACTTTCACTGTTCTCAATATAGGCTACACCAAATTCTATCCCACTGGCTTGGGATGAGAGTTTTGCCCCTCCATACCCTTGCCAAGACATGCTGAGCCTTACTTTAAAATTTGTGAGTCTTCTAAATCTTCTTTAAATGGTCTGTCATTCTTGCTAGTCTCCAAACTCTACACGGATGGGCAACCAACCACTGTGTTTACTCCATTTACTCCCCAGACCCCAGACAATGCTTAGCACTTGGAAGGTTTTGTGACAAAGGGATGGGGCAGATGCTGAGCTTTTTTAGGGCAGGTTCCCAGCCTCATTCTTCTCTGTATAAACCCTTTGCTGTGCTGTTAACAGTAAGAAGGGAGGGAGGGTAGAGTCTAGTTACTGGGACAATCCTACTATCAACTGACTCAGCACAGTCAGGGATCTGGAGTGTGGAGAAAAGATGTCTCTACCTTGGCCCTCAAGTTATCTATCAGGAGTCCTCCTCTCTTCTTTCCTTCTCCCGTGGGGCTCTGGGTACCTTCACCCACACTAAGCCTCCTGGCCAGGGTCTCCCTCAGGCTCTGGCTTAGGTTCAGGTGTTCAGGTCCATCCTGTCTACCCTTTACTGGAGATGGGGGTTGGGAAGTGGATGGGTGAGCAGGGAGGAAGGGATGAAAAAAGGAGAAAAGCAGCTTTCCTTGTCCCGCCTTGGTGGGGAACATATCAACAAATTTCTGAGCTCATAAAAGGATTTGGTTTTCCCTCTTTCAAATACCTCCTTCTACTGTCCTAATTTAGTCTGGGCCAAATTCCTAGAAAAAGACAAATGTGCACCACACCCAAGACAGTGGGGACTGCATCCAAACTTCTTTGCTCCGAATCCACTTCCCCTGCAGTGGTTCTCAACCCGGGGCCGCAGCGCCCTCTGGAGGCACATGGAAATGCATGGCGGCATTTTCAGCTGTCCCCCTGCTTGGGAATTTAATGGGTCAGGGCCAAGGATGTCCATAATGAACAGGTCAGAGCTACACAGCAAGGAACTCTCTGACCTAAAATGCCAGTACTGACCCCAGTGAAAATGCCGTGGGCTCTGGGAGGCTGAGGACGAGACCTGCCATGTTCACAAGGGTCTCCCCAGGGTAGCCTGGCACATGGTGGAAGCTTGAGAGAAAGAATGGGTGAATGCATTCTGGTACGGCACCAGCTCACAGAACTCAAATGCCCTCTCCAAGCACACGCTGACAACCAGAGTTTTAACTCATCCGCCAGAAACTGACTAGGAATCTGAAGGGGAAATATCCTCTCTGCCAGGAAGTAAGTGAAAGTCTTTAGATGTGGGGAAAAGATTTTGTTCTCTATCCCCGGAAACCTATGCAATCCTAGCTCTTCTCCCACTAAGAACTATGAGGGAGTCGAAAAGATACAGTCACAGGAAAGAAAGAAGGAAGGAAGGAAGGAAGGAAGGAAAGAAAGAAAGAAAGAAAGAAAGAGAGGGAGGGAGGGAGAAAGAAAGAGAAGGAGGGAGGGAGGGAGGAAGGAAGGAAGGAAGGGAGAGAGAAAGAAAGAGAGGGAGGGAGGGAGGGAGGGAGGGAGGAGAGAGGGAGGAAGGAAAGGAAGGAAGGAAGGAAGGAAGGAAGAAAGAAAGAGAAGGAGGGATGGAGGGAGGGAGGGAGGAAGGAAGGAAGGAAGGAAGGAAAGAAAGAAAGAAAGAAAGAAAGAAAGAAAGAAAGAAAGAAAGAGAGAGAAGGAGGGAGGGAGGGAGGGAGGGAGGAAGGAAGGGCAAGTAGACTGACATTATAAAGCAGCCATTCGTACACCGATTTCCCCCCACCTCAGTACCCTCACCACCATAGGACAATGACCATGAATGGACACAACACAGCAAAATTCACCAGAGCAGTCACATGGGCTTTCCAGAGAAAGTGAAAGGAGTTCCCAAGCCTGCCTTACTCGGGGAGCGGAGAGCAAGGAATCCAGTGCTGGGCTCTAGATCAGAAGGCAAAGGGTTCAGACTTCAGCTGTGACACCCAGTGGCTGAGAGACTTTGGGTAAGTAAAGTGCCAAACTTCTCCAAGCCTGTTTCCTCATCTATAAAATGGGGAAAATTATACTTACCTTATAGGGTAACATGAGGGTTCCATGAGAGAGTCAGTAAGGCACAAAGCACAGGGCCTGGCACTTAACATATTAATATGTTATTACTTTATCATTATTATTAATTATTTGAAGCAACCCCAAATAGCCAGTAATAAAGCCAATGACTGCCTTGCAGAACAAAAGAGACATTTAGCCATTTAACCCAAGGACATGAGCAGACCAACAGAACACCCTGTTCTTAAAAGACACAGATGAATTAAGTTTATTCTGCCTCCAAGTCATTTTCTTCCCTGGTTGAACAACAGTGTTTGTGACTCATAGTAAATTATAATTGCATTTTTATATCCCTCTGGTGATAAATATTTCACTTTTAGGCCTATTTGAAAATGCAGGTCTTCTAGCCAACTTATTCCTCATTCAAACTTCACAAATTCATTTTTCTCTCCCCATCCTCCACCTTCCCCCTACCCCAGGCCATTGCTGCCATTTTGCTATATACAAAGGAGTAGATCTGTGCTCTATTGCAATAACTTTGAACATTGATAATAACGAAAACACTTGGCATCTGTTTTCTGTTGAAATGTGAAAGCTTCAGAGCAATATTTACAAAGTCTTCTTCCTCAACCACTGCTCTCAGATTTGATTAAGTAACTAAAACATGACATTCCAAATCAGAGTAACAAGCTGTTCTGGGGCTGTGTCAGGGCCAATCCTTTATATTTTCCAATTTATGAGTATGTTATGAGAGAGACACCACTTACCCAGCTGATCCAACAAATGCTCTCTCCTCTTGTTCACACACGATAGTCTCAATCTTCCTGACTCAAATCCCAGTCAAAGCCCCCTTCCACACGTTTTGGAGACTGGGGGCACTGTGGGGGGGTATCTCAATGGTGGCAGTGTAGGGATTGGGGCACATTCATAAGTTAACTGATTTTTTTAATGGAAGATGCTCTGGCATAAACAAATAAAGGAAGGAGCAGGGGGAGCTTTTTTTTTTTTTTTTTAATCAAATTCAACTCCCTATTCAGAAAGCTAAGAAAAATTCTCCCTGGGAGAACATGTGGACAGGCAGCAAATTTCACACATGAAATCACACAGGTTTAAAGCAAACCCACTATCACTAAGTATTACTATGTATAGGAGGCTGAATAATGAATGGCCCCCAAAGAGATCAGGTCCCAATACCTGGGACCTATACATGTTACATTATTTGGAAAAGGGGTCTTTGCAGATGTAATTAAATTAAAGGTCTTGAGATGGGGAAAGCCCTGATTTCCTACTTTAATCCTGGATTAGCTGCTGGGCCCTAAATGCCATCACAAGGGTCCCTTATCAGAAGAAGGCATATGGAGATCCAGCAGAAGAGGCCATGTGGCCACGGAGGCAGAGACTGGAGGGATGCAGCCACCAGCCAAAGAATGCCAGCAGCCACCAGAAGCTCGTAGAGGCAAGGAATGGATAGAGCTTCAGGGGGGAGCACAGTCCTGCCGACACCATCATTTCAGCCCAATGAAACCAATTTTGGAATTTTGGCCTTCAAAACTGAGAGAATAAATTTTTGTTGTTTTAAGCCACTATGTCTGTGGCATATTGCTGCAGTGGCCACAGGATACTAATGTACTATAAAAATAAAAGGCACATCGTAAGAGAGTCAAAATTTAACATGGAGAAAAATTTAATCCAATCGTCCTCTGTTCCTGTTTTATGGACCAGGAAACTAAACCGGAGAAGAGGTGGCAGGCAGTGGGAGACAGAGCTAAAGAGCCCGGTTTTCTGTCTCAAAGCGTTTCTTAAAGAAGGGAAATCAAACCGCTGGCCTGCGTGGATGCCCTTTTAACCTTCTCAGAATATTTCTAGCATATTATCCAATATGATAGCCACTAGCCGCCTGTGGCTATTTAAACTTAAATTCATTAAAATTAAATTTAAAATTCAGTCCCTCAGTCACACAAGCCACATTTCGAGAGCCCCACGCTCACAGACGGCCAGTGGCTACTGAATTATGCAGCACAGGTAAATATTTCCATCATGACGGGAATTTCTACTGGACAGTGCTACATCAGATACATGGAACACCCAGCCAACTTCTCACCAAACTTAATAACTCCATGTCTGTTCACACTGTATTTCCAACACCCAGTACGCTAGCTGGCCTTCCTCGGGAATCCCATAAGGACTTATAAGAAGGGATTGTTACCCCTGACACCTTCTCTTTGCTGAGTAGGGCTTTTCTGCTGGCTTGGAGGGATACTGCAATATGGGCCAAGGACCACACCCTGTGCACCTTCCTGACTGGGCCCAGGAGCAGCATAGGGAGATCAAGAATAAGACAAGGGGGCTAGACTGTTTCAGACCCAGCTAAGGTCCCAGAAGGGTCTAGAGCGCATTCTGGGGCTGCTCCGAACTTGTTCTGATGCCTCTTGGGATGCCCAGAGAAGGCTGACACACCCTCTCTAGAATATATGTGTGGCACTTCAAAGTTCAAAAGCAATGCCATGGTTTCCTTTGATCCACACAACTAGTGAAGCAGAGGCCTCCACTTTATGACTGAGAAAACTGAGATTCAAAGAAGTAAATAGAGATGACCTGCTGAAGATGTGCAGATGTGCAGCCAAGATTCTAATGAAAAATTCTGACTCTAAAAACTTGCTGTTCACATGACCATCTCTTCTTCCTTCTTGAGAACCCAGGCTGAGTCTTGCTCACTAGTGTAGCCCCGGTGAAATCTAGCAGTACCTTCTTCAGTCAATCAAATAATGCTTAAGTTTGGTTTTCACATCTCACTCTTTTCCCCAAGGAGAAGTTAAGACAAATCAAGTCCGAAGGGAAATGAGACAAACGCTTGGAAATGCACTTCTCAGTCAACTGAGAAACAGAGTCAACTCCAGAAACAGAGGAATGCTGCTCAAATTCACTTCAGAGAAGTGAGTTCTTTATACTGACACAGAAAGCTATGTGCCACAATTGAGAAAGGGTTTTTAGGGCAGACACAGGCATTTGTGTCCCTATGGCCATGTTCTGGAGGTTTTTCTAATATATACACATACACGTGCTAGGATTCTTTTTTTTTTTTTTAAGATTTTATTTATTTATTTGAGAGAGAGAAAGACAGAGTGAGAGAGAGCATAAGAGGGGAGAAGGTCAGAGTGAGAAGCAGACTCCCCATGGAGCTGGGAGCCCATTGGAGATCTCCATCCCAGGAATCCGGGACCATGACCTGAGCCGAAGGCAGTCACTTAACCAACTGAGCCACCCAGGCACCCGACACATGCTAGGATTCTGTGGTATTCCAAGAATATGATTTAAACCACACCACGCCTGAAATGCGATCATTCAATCTTCACCTAAACTCTGTGCAGTGGGTACAAGAATCAGTCCCACTTCACAGCTGAAGGAACCAAGGTTCAGAGAGTTTAGGTAAATTTGCCCTCCATCACTACACTCATCGGCGACAGGGCTGGGATCTGAATACGGGTCTGTCTGACTCTAAAGTCCTTCCCACCGTGGCAGTACTCTGGCTGTCAACAAAGTGTAAAATAGACATTTTGGGCTTATAGGAATTTGTCACAGAAAATAAGGCCTGGGGAGAAAAAAGCCTTTAAAATAGTTATGAGGGGACGCCTGGGTGGCTCAGTTGGTTAAGCGGCTGCCTTCGGCTCAGGTCATGATCCCAGCGTCCTGGGATCGAGTCCCACATCGGGCTCCTTGCTCGGCAGGGAGCCTGCTTCCCCCTCTCTCTCTGCCTGCCACTCTGTCTGCCTGTGCTCACTCTCTCTGACAGATAAATAAAATCTTTAAAAAATAATAATAATAATAAATAAAATAGTTATGAGTAGGGTTGTACGAGGATGGGTATACATACACATCTCTATTTTGAACATATTCCTAATTCCACTCTTAGGGCTCCCATTGTCAACATCTGTCTTTTTTTCCAGGCTGCCCTCTTCCTTTAGCAGAAAAACACAGAACCCATCAGAATCAAATAAAACAAAAACCAATCCTACCTAGGAAAAGAAGAACCAACAGTATTGTCCTTTTCTCAGAAAAGTACATATTGCTGATACACTGTATTTCTAGATGAACTGCTTCTTGACTGAAAAAATCTAAGACGCTTTCAAAAAAAATTTTTATGGAAATTTCAAGCATTCATTAGAGAGAAAAGCGTAATACACCCTTATGACTCCACCTTTTATCTTCGACAGTTATCCACTCATGGCCGATCTTGTTTCATTGAATCCCCTCTGCACTCACTTCATTTGCTGGTATTTTAAAATAAATCCCACGCATCTACCACATCCCCCCGTGAATACTTCCACAATGCATCTTTAACTGATAAGGACACCTTTTTCAAGGTAATCATAATCCATTATCACACTTAACAAAATTACAGTAATCTCTTATCATCTGAAACCAAATTATACTCAAATTTCTCCAATTGTCCCCCAAAATGTCTTTTTTGCAGTTTGTTCCCATCAGAATCCAAGCAAGGTTAATATATTGCATTTCGTTGAGTTTCTTGAGTCTCTTAATTTTACACCACCTTCAAACCTGAACACAAAATGGATTTAAAACTTAAACATAAGACCTGAAAACTCTAAAACTCCTAGAAAAAAAATTAGGAAAAAGCTCTTTGACGATGGCCTTGGCAACAATTTTCTGCAGACGACAGCAAAAGCACAAGCAATAAAAGCAAAAATAAACAAGTGGGACTATACTGCACTGGTAAGATTCTGCACAGTAAAAGAAACAATCAACAAAATGAAAAGGCAAGCTACAGAGTGGGAAAAAATATTTGCAAGCCATATATGTGACAAAGGGTTACGATCCAAAACGTACAAGGAATTTAGACAATTTGAAAGCAAAAAAACAAAACAAAACAAAAACAAAAACAATGGAGTTAAAAAATGAGCAGAGAACCTGAACAGATATTTTTTCCAAAGACATACAAATGGTCGACGGGTACTACCACCAGTCATCAGAGAAATGAAAACCAAAACAATGAGACATCACCTCACACCTGTTAGAATGGCCATCATCAAAAAGACAAGAGACAGTAAGTGTGGGGGAGGATGGGGACAAAATGGGATGTTGGCACTTGGGGATATCGGGAATTATGAATGGTCTGTGTGCAGAGCAAACGCTCCAGGTCAGCTGGGTCTAAAGCTCTCCACACAGAATGCTTCAGCGTCTCCGTTCCCTGCCCTGAAGAGCTGAATAGGAAGCAAATGCCCTGAGAGTTTCATAGTGGCTCTGCTCTCCAGTTAAGATCTTGCTGTCTTATTCAACATGCCAGTACGTCGTATTAACACTCCCTCAATGTGATCACCAATTGGAACTGTTCTCAAAAGCGTCAGTGCGAAAAACAGAACAACAAAAACTTCTGCATGGGGCACGTGGCTGGCTCAGGCGGTGGAACAGGCAACTCTTGATCTCAAGGTTGTTGAGTGTGAGCTGCATGTTGAGTGCAGAGATTACTTAAAATTCAAGCATTTTTAAAACATAAAAAATAAAATAACAGTTTAAAAAAATAACTTTGGTACAAAAGCCACTTAGAAAAGTGCTTAAAAATGCTTAAAAATTAACTGGAGAAGGGGATGTGTGGGCGGCGCAGCAGGTTGGGCATCCAACTCGGTTTCGATTCAGATCTCCACCTCAGGGTGAAGTTGAGCTCAGCACAGAGTATGCTTGAGATTCTCTCTCCCTCTCCCTCTCAAATAAATAAATCTTTTTTTTTTTTTAATTAACTGGAAAAAGAGAACTAAGCTAGAGAAGTGGCCAACAAGACAGGAGGAAGGTCCCTAACCTCAAAGAACTAGTCACTTTATGGAAGGTAGTTTAAACTGTCAGAGATAGTTTAAGTCAATTTTATTTATTTATTTATTGGGGGGGGCAGAGAGAGCATGTGTGCGCACAAGCAGGGGTGGTGGTAGGCAGAGGCGGAAGCAGGCTCCCCACTGAGCAAGAAGTCAATGCGGGATTTGATCCCAGGACCCTGGGATCATGACCTGAGCTAAAGGCAGACAGAGCCACCCAGGTGTCCCTTAAGTCAAATTTTTAAGATACTTCTCTCCTGGGGATTTTATTAAAAGCAATTGATGAATTGTTGAACACAACACCTGAAACTAATGATGTAGTACATGTTGGCTAACTGAATTTACATAAATAAATAAATAAAATACAGATTCTCAGTAGGTGTGGGGTAGGGCCTGAGTATCTGCATCTCTAACAAGCTCCCATGTGATGATGAAATTGCTGGTCCATGGACCACAGTTTGAGCAGCCAGCCAGAGTCCAGATATAGATGAAGACCTATGAAAAGAGAATGTTCCCTTATAACGCCCCTCTCTGCCATGACCTTCCCACTTCCCCACATCCTCCCGACTCCTTTCACTCCCCACTTGTCCTCTAGGAGTGAAGACCGAGTCCTCTAACTGTTCAAAGCACAACCATTCCTCAGCAGCCATCTCTGCAGGCTCAAATTTTAAGCACTGGACATCTGCTCCTGAAAATGTGGCTGATGAGGTTATCTGAAAACTTTCCTAATAACAAGTACTTGAAAATACTAAAGAATATATTTCAAATGAAAGTTTTAAGGCACAGCTGACCACAGAGGAAAATACAGAAAATCTTTGGAGGCTGAACCCAGAAAACTGAACCAAAAAGGTGAAAGTGTCTGCAGAGGCTGGGCATCCTAGACCAGCCCCAGTAAACCTAGAAACTGAGATGTTCATTCACACACAGGACAAAGATGACAGACGCTGGATCTGTAGGAGGTGTGGTACGAGAAATAAGATCACCATGCCATGCCAGGACCACCAAAGGGTACCCCTCAAAGAAAAGGGAACTAGAAACATCCATCTACTCACCAGCATAAGGAGACCACAGTAAAACTTACCTTGGGTTCTGAGAGAAAAACTGTTCACCCAGAATTCATAACCATGAGTCTTCCCACACCTCAACTTGAGGAATTACCCAAGTGGTCCAAGAATCCCTAAACACAATTAGCACAAAAGGTGGCTCTGAGTCAGTAACAGCTCTGGGGTACCTAGCAGAGGCAAATGCAAGAGCTCGCAAGGGTGTAGAGACAGACCTTCAAGCTGCACTGCATAAAGTCCAGTTAAATAAACCCACTAGAGATACCCAGCAGCCCAGAAAACACGTAAGGAAACCGTCTGCTCTAAGGAAGAGACGGCAAACAAGAAGCAGTATAACCAAATACTTCAAATATTGGAACTATTACTAAAAACCATTAGGGAAAACTAATGAAAAATAAAACAAAGAATTAAAAATATTTCTAAAATCTTTATGAAAATAGGTCAATTTGAAAATGAACCGAATAAAACTTCTAGAAGGGTATTTCAACACTCATCGAAAGTAAAAACTTGATAGTCATTGAAACAGCAGAGAAGATACAGCAGAAAAGCTAATAACCTCGAAAACAGATTTGAAAAAATCACCCAGAAGGCAGGGCAGAGATGTAAAGTGATAGAAGTCAAAGGGAAAGCGTGTGATGCATATCACGCATGTAACGGCAGAAAGGTTTTTACTACCAAGTATTACATAACTGACCACGCAGAGGACCTTCCTTAACCAGGCATAGGCATCTTCCAGAAACCTACTGCAAACATGGCACATATCGGTGAAATGTTAGGATCGCATGTCAGGATCAAAAACAGTCTGATCTTTCCATTCAACATTGTACCAGATGGGGCGCCTGGGTGGCTCGGTGGGTTAATCCTCTGCCTTCGGCTCAGGTCATGGTCTCAGGGTCCTGGGATCCAGCACCGCATCAGGCTCTCTGCTCAGCAGGGAGCCTGCTTCCTCCTCTCTCTCTGCCTGCCTCTCTGCCTACTTGTGATCTTTGTCTGTCAAATAAATAAATAAAATCTTCAAAAAAAAAAAAAGACTTAAAAAAAACATTGTACCAGATGCCTGAACTAAGTGCAAATTTTTTTAAAAGTGTAAGCATTAGAGGAGGCAACTGTTCATATATTCACAAGCGACATGACCGTCTACATAGAAATATACAAAATAATCTATAAACTATTAGAATTAAGAAAATTCAGCAAGCCTGCTGAATATAAGATCAATATAAAGAAATCAACCGCATTATGCCAATAATAGTAATGTAGAACATGCAATTTTTAAGGTACCACTTAAGAGCAAATCTAGCAAAAGATGCCTAAGACTGTCACTTAAAAGCCACAAAAATTTGAGAAACATAAAAGACTTGAAAAAATGGACAGATAGACTATGTTCATAAATTTAAACAACTCAGTATCAGTAAGATGGATTACTTATACGTCTGCAACTATTTGCGGTTTAACTTAGAAACTTCTAGTACAGCTGGAGATGTATTCTTACAGCTCAACAAAATCTAAGGTTTCTGATCAGGAGACAGTCACAGACTGCACAAGATGACATATAAGAATACTAATGAAAGTGCTTTAATAGCTGCAAAAATTCACTACCTAAAATGACCCTCAACAGGAAAATTCATAAACTGTGACACAGTCATACAATGGAATATTACATGGCAGTTAAAATGAATAAAGAAGAGCTTTGTTTATCAACATAACTGTGAGAAAGGTGAGCTATCCACATCATGACAACTTCAAAATAAAATATTTAGGCATGCAAAATAATAGATTATGGATACTTACATGTATACAAGAAGTACAAAATCATACATGGGCATGAACTATATCAGAGTGGGAGTTACCTCTGATAAAGGAGGGAGAATAGGATTGGGGTAAGACACACAAGAAGGCTTCACCCACATTTGTAATGTTTTATTTTTAAAAATAACTCAAAACGAACACAGCAAAACGTCAAAGTTAATAAAGCTCGAGGGTGGGTATGTGGGTGTTCATCAAGTCTGTATACTTCTGCAAATGTGAGATATTTCCTTTACAAAGAGAACGGCAATGTTAGTGAGCTTAGCAAAAGTGACTCACATGCCTGCAGCACGCTTGTCCTCATGCTATCAGAGGTGGTTCGCACTGAGCCACAGTCTTCCATGAGGGAGAGCAGCTCAGCCAGCTTGCTCCCCCTCGACCCTGCCTCGCTACCGTAACCATTGGTTTCCCATGTCCTGTCTTCCCAGGTGACTAGCTGTGCTTGGAGGAAGAAGACTGGCCCCCAGGCCTCCAGTCTAGGCCAACTGCCCCACCTGGAATGCCACCGAGACAGGAGACTGATGACAAGCCTTCCTCTTGCCGCCCCCTGTGCTCTCTACTGTGGACCACCTCCTTCAGTGACTTTGCTGGGGAAAGCAGGCATGACCATGGCAGAAAGCAGGATCTGGCACACGTGAGCCCCCAGGGGTAACATCATTTAAAGGGCACCAACCTCCACCTGGGGGTGGTGGCAAAGGTAGCTCGCCTGGGACTTAGGGACTTGTTCTTCTGCTGAGCACAGAAAGCTCTCTGGTGTGTCCCCCTGGCAGGCCAATGACATTACCTTTATTAGTTTACCCCAAACTCTTTCTCAGGAAACAAACTCTGTGCTTTGAGCCAAACACCCCATGGAGATTAAAGTCATTTTAAACTCCATTTATGAAGGGTCAGAAAAGGTTCAACTTTCTATACTCACTCTTAAGTAAAACTGTGCCGTGTTTCTTGCAGCAAAACGTTAATAAATTTGTCATGAACAGAGAATCAGGGCTCACGGCGGTCTACAAAATTAGATTTTTCTGGAAAACCTTGGCCTGAGCTCTTCAACAGATGGTCCTTTATGACCCAAAGCCACTAGAAATCCACACTAAGTGAAGTACTTCTATCATTTCACTCTGCATCCTGCCTACACCTGACAACGTCTTCCCAGAGCCCTTGAAAGGAAACTGAAATTTCTTACCAGGACTTAGGTGGTCCTTTGTGACCCGAGCCCTCACCCTGGACTAGGTCCAGCTCGTTCATCCCTGTAACACCAGCACTCAATGCAGCGCCAGGTGCCTGATAAAGGCAAGAGGAGGGGCGCTTGGGTGACTCAGTGGGTTAGGCCTCTGCCTTCGGCTCAGGTCATGATCTCAGGGTCCTGGGAACAAGCCCCACATGGGGCTCTCTGCTGAGCAGGGAGTCTGCTTCCCCTCTCTCTCAGCCTGCCTCTCTGCCTACTTGTGATCTCTGTCAAATAAATAAAATCTTTAAAAAACAAAACAAAACAAAACAAAAAAAAGCGAGAGAACACAGGACCTCTTCTCCTTCCCATCCTATCTCCCTTTAGCCTCTTAGGCTGCCTACTATAAGTGTCAATAAAAAAAAAAAATTAAAAACTAAAAACAGCCACTACCATCCAGAAATCTCCAGGAGGAAAGTGTGCTTGCCCTGCAAAGGAGAAAATTATGAGACTTCACGCTGACCCACAGAGGGCTGAGAAAAGCAGGCAACTGGTGACATGTCCTGAACCAGGTCACACGTGGTATCGCGACAGGAGATGCAGGCAGCCAAGCGCTGGCGCACAAATCCAGCCACAAGGCACAGGCAGGTCCCATTTCCTCCTAGTCCACCCGGCATACGGTTCCTCACTCTTACACAGAACAGCTTTGAGTCCTGCAGACTCCGGACACTCCAGCCGTCGCGGCCTGTAGGTGCTCTGTCGCAGGAGGCACGGCTGTCTCGCGTTAGTACACATCTTCGGCGACAAAATGCCAGAAGCGGGAGAGGGAGCCATCGGTGGGCAACCAGAGATGATCCCTTGCATTCCTTCTCATGGGGTGGCGTGCCAGCTGGGACCAGCTCAGAAGAGCCTCCCGTGAGCACGTCTTCCCAGCTCCACCGGGGTGACGTCAGCTTGGTGGCCGGCAATCTGCCTTGGCAGGAGGTGTACACCACAGACGATGGCGAAGGCCACAAAGCAGCGCCTTTTAAGTTCGTTTCTCAGGGCGAGTTATTGAAGTTACCTGCGTGTGACTAGTTACTGGTAACCCTGTTGGCGTGTCTCCGACTTGGGTCCAGCGCAACCCGTGCTGACAGGCACTTACTGCTCTCTGAAAGGAACGCTGTACATTTCCTATGGTGCTTCAAGTTTTCAGTTTCTCATTAGTTTTCTGGAAAAAAGCAGTATCCTTGTCAGCAAGGGCCCTGAATCTCACTCACTTCTGCATCCTCGAAGATTCCACTCCACAAATCAATCCCTCCCTCCTTTCTGGCATTCCCTTCAAATCCGTCCATCCCCAAGTGTCACTCACCATTTCCTTTTGAGTTTGTAAGACCCTCTCTCAACCTTACATTGTCCTCCCCTTCAGAGCCAAGCCTTTCCACGTACACTTGTGTCCCCCAGCTCCCCGTAAGCTCCCGCCCACTCCTCACCGCAGGAAGTGGCTGTCAGGTGAAGGATGCCAGAGGTGCCGAAGCCTCAAACGGTGCCTCACTCCTTATCTGACCCAGTGACAAGCCCTCCCGGTGAAGCCTCTTGGAACTCCATGGCCCCATTCTCTACGGTTTGCCCCCTCCCTCTATGCCCCATCCTTCTCTGTATGCGGGGCTCCTTTTCTTGTCCTGAAACACTGATGTCAACACATAGAAGACCCACCCAACTGTCAGTTGTCGATACTGCTGAGGGGGTCTTAGGGTGCAAAGTCTACAAAACTTACAGACTGTCCACCTGTTCCACCAAAATGTGGAATCTTTCAAAAATCAAGTGACCCCAAAGTTTCATCCTGCTCTATAAAACACCTCTGCTGGCCCACTGTCAACACTGGCCCACAGCGTGCCGGGGCCACACGCCCAGCTGCCGTCTCCCAACTCCGTTCTCGTCCACACTGCTATGCTCTAGATCCGCATCCTCACAAGCTGGAAAGCCACGTCCACCCAGGGTCTTCTGCACACACCTCAAGCCCAGCACTTGACCCCACCCCTCTGCTACACCCCCTCCCGATCGGGGCAGGGCCCCAAAAGCATGCAGACACAGAGGCCTGAGACCTTCCAGTCAGCCATGCTGATCCTGTGTCCAAATTCCCCTCAAGTCTAGCCACTCGTCTGGATCCTGGAGCCATTCCTCTATTTCAGGCTTTCATTTGCCACCGAAGCTAGGGAGAAAGCGAACGGGACTCCCTGGGTGTAATTTCCCTTCTCCAATCTCTCCCCAAAACTATAACCAGAAAAATTTTACTAAAATACAAATCAAAGCACATCAGCCCTCTAAGAGGCCTCCACAGATCCCTAATCGCCGTATTAAATCTGCAACTGGCCACAACAGCACTGAAGAGAAACTCCAACTGGGGACGGCGCCGGGGTGACTCGGTGGGCTAAAGCCTCTGCCTTCGGCTCAGGTCATGATCCAGGGTCCTGGGATCGAGCCTCACATCGGGCTCCTGCTCGGCAGGCAGCCTGCCTCCCCGCCTCTCTCCGCTGTTCCCCCTGCTTGCGATCTCTCTCTGTCAAATAAATAAATAAAATCTTTAAAAACATTGCAACTGAATTCAAAGCCATTTCTTTTTTTCTTTTTAAATTTTATGTATTTGTTGGGCAGAGCTCACAAGCAGGCAGAGAGGCGGGCAGAGAGAGTGAGGGGGAAGCAGGCTCCCCGCTGAGCAGAGCGCCCGATGGTCCCAGGACCCTGGGATCATGACCCGAGCCGAAGGCAGAGGCTTTAACCCACTGAGCCACCCGGGCACCTCACGAAGCTATTTCTTATCTTCCTCCACCATCAGCCCTGACGTTCCAGTCATGCTAAACAACTCTGAAGCTCCCCAGAATATATTTTGTTTTCAGGGCCTGTCAAAGGTTCCCTCGCTAAAGTAGCTTTCCTGGAATGGCTCCTTCTCCCTGAAGGCCAGGCATGGATGCCCTTTCTGCGTTTCCCATAGGAGCCACCTCATCATGGCGCTGAAACACTACTGTGATAGTCAACTCGTCAGTTTACTACAAGCTTCTAAAGGCAAAATGTCTCATTTCTGTACCTATACTGACTGACATGGAGGAAGGGGCTAAATAAATATTTATATTTATAAATAAATATATAATATATATATACTTATATATATAATAAATATATATATAAATATATATATTTATAAATAAATATTTATAAATATCAGTCTCGAAAAGGCCCTCAGAATTAATCCTATTTCTTCCTTCCTCCCTTCATCGGATGCCTGTTATCCTGTGTAACCACTTGCCAAGTGAATGTCCAGCCTCTTGAACACCACTGATGATGGGGAAGTCACTTATTAAACACCCACGTCAGCAAGGCCTCATTCTGGACATACACACAGAAATCACTAGAAGGAGCTCACAGCTCACCGTCTGTTGACACCTCATCTGACAAGAAGACCAAGTCCCTGCTGTGGCTGTGCAAGGAAGTTGCTGACTTCCAGACTGTCACTGGTTTCAGAAACACCTAGCAGAAAGGGCACTAGGGGGAGGGGTGCAGGTGCCTGCTGGAAATGAGTCTGGGAACAATAAAGTTGGGTCATTTTCATATCGTTAACACAGCTAGGACTTCTCCAAACTTTTTGCCCAACTTGTGTCTTCGATGTTTAAGCCCCACAATCACCACGTTGTCAAAAAGCAAAGTCTAATGGGACCATTTTGCCCTAATTCCAGGAAAGTCTAAGAGAACAGAGAAAATGTAATTAAAGTCATTATTTTATTGAAGGAAAAAGTTACATAAATATTGACTGACTGCTGGCAAAGGGAAGAAACGTGTTGGAAGTCAGGTATGTTGGTAGATGAGAGAGCGTATCTAAGGTTCCACCCAACAAATACTCAGAATCAGGGTGTCCGTATTTCTCCATGGGTCACTTTCCATTCAAAGGATTCTGGAGACCAAATGAGGTTAAGATTCTTGGAGTTATCAAGCAAGAGTCTTTAGGTCTTCTCTCAGCCACGGCATCCAGAGAAAGGATACAGGCAAGCCTCAGAGACACCACAGATTTCGTTCCAGACCACCAAAATAAAGCAAGTATCACAACAGAACAAGTCAAATGAATTCTTTGGCTTCCCAACACATATAAAAGTTATGTTCATATAATATTGTAGTTTATATAATATTGTAGTTTATTAAGGATACAGTAGCATTATGTCTAAAGAACAACATACATGCCTTACTTAAAAAATACTTTATTGCTAAAAAGTGCTAACCATATCATCTGAGCTTTCAGCAAGTTATAATCCTTTGCTGGTGGAGGGTCTTGCCTCAACGTTGCTGCAGCTTCTATACCAGCCCTTGCTGCTTCACCTTGCACTTGTACATCCTAGAGATGGCTTCTTTCCTTTAAACCTCACAAACCAATGTCTTCAAACTTTGCTTCTGCAGCTCCCTCACCTGTTAACCCTCACAGAATTGAAGAGTTAGGACTTTGCTCTGGGTGAAGCTTTGGCTTAAGGGGATGTTTGATCTTCTGTCCAGAACACTGAAACAAGACTGTTTCGCTTTCTTAACGTTTTTGTGTGTTCACCGGAGTAGCACTTGCAATTTCCTTCAAGAACTTTCCCTTTGCATTCACAACTTCACTGACTGGCACAAGAGGCCTGGCTCCAGCCTATCTCAGCTTTCAACGTGCCTTTCTCACCGAGCTTAATCACGTCGAGCTTTAGACTGAGAGTGAGAGACGGGGGACTCTTCCTTTACTTGAACACTGCGAGGCCATCATCATAGGATTACTAACTGGCCAAAATCAATTTGTGGAGTCTCAGGGGACAGGGAGGCCCAAGGACAGGGAGAGATGAGGGAACAGCCCGTTGGTAAGCAGTCAGAATACATACAACACTGATTGAGTTCACGGTCTTATATGGGCACGCTTGTGGCACTCCAAAACAATTACAATAGTAACATCACAGATCACCATAAGAAATATGATAGCAATTCTAAAGTTTGAAACACTGTGAGAATTACCAAAATGTGATACAGAGACACAAGGTAACAAATGCTGTTGGAAACGCGCCAATAGACTTGCTCAACGCAGGGTTGCCACAAACCTTCAATTGGAAAAAATGCATTATCTGCGAAGCTCAATAAAACGAAGCACAATAAAACGAGGTATGCCTCTAATTTATTTTTCAGATTCCTCTGCGGGATTAAAAAGTCTTTTTCTCATCGCATTGCCATGCTCCCTGCTCTTGGTCCTCTTTTCCATGTACTGGAAAATAAAAGGAAGGGGGGAGAAAAGAGACAGCAGATTATATTACCATTAGTATCAGCTGAGTTAAATATTTTAAAATATTTGCAAAATAGTTTTTGCTGATAAAATTCTCATTTGTCTTTTATTTCACTGAGTCTGAAATTGCAAACATAGTACAGCACTACATCCTAACAGGTGTACAAGTATTTACTGAATTCATATTTTCTTCCAAAAATATGAATTCAGTAAATATTTAAGATGAGTGAGTTTTATCCCTGTTCTGCAGGAACTCACAATCTATCGAAGTCCTCTAATCTCTGCTTGAACACTTCTAGCTATGAGCAGCTCACTACCTGGGAATTAACCTGTTTGTTGGACACTTCTACTTGTTCCAAAGGTTTTTTTAATGTTGAACCAGTAAGTGTTTCCCTGTAAATTCTCCTACGGCCCTCCATTTCTTCATGCAAATATCTGATTACAGAAAACCCACTTACTACCTCTGTTTTTAGGCTGAACATTGTTGGTTTCTACAAAGGTCCACAAACCATGGCTTCTGCCTTCTAATAGCTACCACGTACCACTTATAAGGTGCTTTAATATCAATATCTCTTATAAAAACTATCACAACCAGAATTAAATACAGTGCTCCATGCAGTCTGACAGATGTGGACTACAGAGGACCTACTAGTTCTTATGACCTACACATTTTTTTATTTCTATAAATATTATCAAGAGTAATTGGCTCTTGGCAACCATATTATCCCTATTAGTTTACATGGAAATCTATATTCGGCTGAACTTGCCAGGATTTTTTCATTATGAATAGCCATCAAACCAGATTCTCTCCAAATCCTACATTTCTGCAATCAGTTGGATCTAAGTGCAGTTTTCACCTTGGAGGTTTTCAGCCTAGTATTTGGATCTGGCCAGAAGGTTACAAGTAACAGGAAATACACAGCCTGGCACTTAGAAAAAGCACTTGTTTAAAGCAGAGAAACGTGAATATAAGTGCTTTTGTATGGATATATGTACAGACTTATATACACCCATACACATATTTTAAAGGTGAATGAAGGAATCATTTTTTTTCCTTTTTCCAAGGGCTCCTATGGAAAAAGGAAAAAATAAATAAAAGTAAATTCAAGTTGAAAAAACTAAGTATATGTGAACAGCTAGACATCAAAATCTTTTAGGAGCCAGAGATATGGGAAAAGGCCGCAGAAATGAAAATCACTGATAGAGAGCTGAGCAGACACTTGCCTGGGTCTCCTGCCGGGACACCTGAGACAATGCTGGGAAGGTTCATGTTTACTGTACCTTCGGGTCTCGTAACCTCAAATAAGGGGAGCTAAGCTAGATCATCTCTAAGAAGTTTTCTAGATCTAAAGTTTTGACTGAAGAGTTCTAACAGCCTCTGGAATGATAGTTTTCAAACTATTTTTTTCTTCTTCATCAAAGGGCCACTTCAAATTGCAGATGAAACACCAGGTCCCTTTAACCAGAATCATTCCTTTTATCTGTCACTCATTAATTTCCCTCTTAAAATTGTTGGGGGAAAGGGCATTCGTCACTTTAAAAACTATTTTTTTTAAAGGCACTCTTTTAGAACGTAATGGGGTACCTACTCTGAGAAAAATATTTGGTATCGATCTTGAATCACATATACCAGACTGCCTCCAGTAATCAGGCTGGGAGGAGGGTCTTAAGGGTAAATCTTCAGAAGATGATACGTTATAGGCATATAAAAAAAAAAGTTAAAGAGCAAATTAAAATATAACCTATGTTAAAACGTATGTTAAGATATTCTCAAAGGCGGGCACCTGGGTGGCTCAGTGGGTTAAAGCTTCTGCCTCTGGCTCGGGTCATGATCTCAGGGTCCTAGGATCGAGCCCCGCATCAGGCTCTCTGCTTGGCAGGGAGCCTGCTTCCCCTCCCCCTTCTCTGCTTACTTACGATCTCTGTCAAGTGAATAAAAAATAAAATCTTTTTTTTTTTATTTTATTTATTTATTTGACAGACAGAGATCACAAGTAGGCAGAGAGGAAGGCAGAGAGGAGGAAGTAGGCTCCCCTGCTGAGCAGAGAGCCCGATGCGGGGCTCGATCCCAGGACCCTGGGATCATGACCTGAGCCGAAGGTAGAGGCTTTAACCCACTGAGCCACCCAGGCGCCCCTAAAAAATAAAATCTTAAAAAAAAAAAAAAAAAAAAGATATTCTCAAAAGGAGTCCAGCTGGCCTTTGAGTAAAAGAAGAAAAAAAAAGGAAAAAAGAATATGATGTTATTCACAAAACTTCACTGAACAACAAAACCAAACCAAACCGAATCGAAAAATTAAGAGGAATGAAATAGGATTAGTGATTATTTCCATAGAAAGAACAAAAGCAGCGACACAGCAGCAAAGAGAGGCTAATAAGGGAACTGGCCAGACCCTTTCTCTAGTTGAAAGTGCCAAGGAATGAAATACTCAAATGGCACGTGAAGAGGATGGTTAGAGACGCGCGTGAGAAGAAGGAAATGGTCAAGCAGAAAGCATTAAAGGCAGAGAGGAAATACGTGAGCACAGGTTCAGAGGACCAGAGAAGGAAAGAACAGATAAAAACATCTATAAATCAGGTAATAAAGTGACATAAAAACCACACAGAGGACTTAGAAAATACGTCAAGGAGAAAATCCAAAATTTATATGAAAACAAACTCAAAGTAAGAAAAAGATCTACAGCATTCTACCAAACAATTGCTAACAGCTCAGGACCACCTGGGAAGAAAATTCTGAATAAAGATCTAATCACCAAACCAATGGCAAAAATTAGCAAACTGTAAGAAGAAAAAAAAAATCTAAACTTGGGAAAAAAGCAATCTAACACAACTGAAAGCACGTGAGAAATAAACATTTGTACTAAATAAAGTAGTGTGGGCTTCACTTTCTCATCCTCTGTTAAAACAGGAACAAAGCCCTAGGTTCAGTTTTCATACAAATTAGCTTTACATGTAAATATTAAGAAAAACTCTTTGGGGCGCCTGGGTGGCTCAGCGGGTTAGGGCCGCTGCCTTCGGCTCAGGTCATGATCCCAGGGTCGTGGGATCGAGTTCCGCATCGGGCTCTCTGCTCTGCAGACAGCCTGCTTCCTCCTCTCTCTCTCTGCCTACTTGTTATCTCTATCAAATAAATAAATAAAATCTTAAAAAAAATTTTTTTTAAAGAAAAACTCTTTAAAAATCAATTTAAAACACTTCTATATGGGGCACCTGGGTGGCTCAGTGGGTTAAAGTCTCTTCCTTAGGCTCAGGTCATGGTCTCAGGGTCCTGGGATCGAGTTCCGCATCGGGCTCTCTGCTCAGTGGGGAGCCTGCTTCCTCCTCTCTCTCTGCCTGCCTCTCTGCCTACTTGTGAGCTCTGTCAAATAAATAAATAAATAAAATCTTAAAAAAAGGGATTCTGGGAATGGGGGGCGGGGGGAGCTTGATTTAAAAATACAAAAGTTGAAGACAGATAATTGCTGCACAGCTTCAAACATAACTAATACCTTTCAATATGAGGCTAATAGGAAAAAAAATAAAAAAATACAGAAAACGAAAGAAAACAGGAAGGCAGGTTTTTAGTATAGATTTTTAAAGGTTTGAGACATAAAACAATTGAACAGAACAGAAATGGAGTTAAATTTCTTTTCAAAAGCACTCTGCTATATGCCCAAGTCTAAGTCATGGCCTAAAACGGGTCCAGGAAATGAGTCTTTCCAACCAAGTCAAACTAGATCCGCATGGCTTGTACATGCCATGGTTATGAAGAAATTCATAATTTTAGACCAGTAAGGAGCCCAAGACTAGGTCCCACCATGTTCTATGAGGAAACGGAGGCCCAGAAAGTGGGCCTGCTATAGCGAAGAGCTGACTTACCAGAGTCTTTCTACCATACAAATTCCGTTTCCTAGCCCTTACAATTCATCCAGAGGAGTTACAATGATTATAATAAGGAAGCTGTTTTCATTTACGTGCGTGAAAAAAAAAACAGTACTGTCTTTCATTTCTCCACTTGGTTTTAGGAGAGGACATACATATAAAGTGTCAATTCTCTCTGTTATACTGAGATTGAATAAAAATTAGTGGGGGGGTATTCTAAATATCGCTCAGAAAGGTTCCATTCTACTGTTCAACCACTTTCATCCGCTAACACTTTTCTTACCTCATTCTTCAAGCATTTTCTCATCTCCCGATCAAGATCATTGCAATGACCAAAAAATTTCAGAAGGCTGTGCTAAAAGGAAGAAGAGGGGTAAAATATTTCATCCCATAATACACTAAGGTCTCTGGCACATAGAATTTAAATACTTATTCCAGAAATAAATGGAATATTCTGGAAATAAATACTTTGTTTACAGAAATGGATTTAATGTGTCACTACCTTATTAATAAGCAAAGAGTTAAATCACAGGTATAAAACATACAAATAAACAGACTTATCCTGGCCTTCTTAAAAGAAGGGATAAATGCTCTATAGATAGAAATGAAAACTAAAAAGACCTTTCCTTGATAAAATTGAAGTCTAATAAACTGCCCAAACCTCACAACCACAGAATATAAACAATTCTGTTTTCTAATACCCTTTTCTTTAAGGGCAGGTGAAAATCACAGCACAACCATCATCTATCACAGGAAGCGATGTCAAAAGTGTGGGGTGGCCATATTAACATGACCAGTGACTTCTTCGCTAGCAAACATTCTGTCCCTTTCAAGAATTACCCGATAAATGCTCAGGGCAAACACTAATTTTCTCTCTTGCCTCCATCCAAAATGTCATCAAAATATATCAGAAACACATAACACCATTACTAAATGGCCTATATGGGTCACGTAAGTAAGCCACTAATCCAAAATGTAAGAAAACCTAGATCAAAAGTTCTAAGTCTGCTTTCTTTGCCAAGAAAACTAAAAATCTCCTATTGATTTCAAGGCCTATGACAATTATCACAGCAAAAAGTATGAATGCTCTGAAGCAGATTAAGATGAAGAATGAAGTCAAGAACACAAATTTTAGTCGGGCTATAATTAGTGTGTTTGCATATCACGATTTTTAAGGAATGGGTAAGACAGCATGGTGATGTCCTATAATGACATGCCACAAGTGCTGAACTTGTAATAATAAGCACCTTTTCCTTTTCTTTCTAATTAAGGCTTTCATGGAAACCAGACAACACGTAATTAATAAGCTGTGCCTCATGCTAGTCCTTTCTTTCCCTGCTTCACTGCCACTGTAAATGTTCTTTTCTGGTCCACAGTGGAAAATGGGTCATTTTTTTCTGGCAAGCATTTAAGGTAAACTAAGATCTCCTACTGGTCCCCTAAGGACCTTTTCAGAATAACTATTTCCTATGCATTTTTCCTAAACTATTTCCTTGGCAACAAATGAACAGGAACCATGCATTTTCACACACCTTCTGGTGAAGCAGAACAGAAAGGATTAGACTTTCAGAATGTAAGGCAGTATTTCATAGTTTGGTTTACATTGACTCACATCATCCATAAACAGACATCTTATTTTTAAATCCAAGACAGAAGTTGTTTTTTTTTTCTTTCCCAACATTTAAACCCAACGAAGAATTATACTCTTGTGACATTACATGAAAAACAAACCCAAAGTGCTCCATTGGAATTACTTTATGAAATGCCTGGGGTCTACATTTCTCTTGTACACACATGGCATAAGCTTCTAGTGTGCGATGTCTATGTCTAGAGAACCAAACTTACTGAGCAATTGACTGAATAATGAATCATTCAATTGATATCTTAAAGACAATGTCCCAAGCACCAGGGATATAGCAATGAGGAAGGTACACTTGGGCCCTACTCTCAGTACATGGTCAGAGGGAAGAGCCAGCTAACAAAGTGACTGCTATAAGGCAGTAGTTTTCCAAGTGTAGTCCAAGGACACTCACGAGTTCCCCAGACCTTTCCATGCATGTACACGATAAAAACTATTATCCTGGTAATCAAAGATCGTATTTGTTTTGTTCATTTTCATTCTCTCACAAGGCTACTGCGGAATTTTCCAGAGGCTGCACAAAGGGCAATATCACCAAAGACTGAACATAAGGCAGATAGGAGGATCTGGCTATATTCTATTAAGCCAGGTATGAGAGAACTGCAAAAATGCAAAACTAATGCCATTCTTTTCATTTTGTTTTGGAAATAAGATTTTTTATGAAAACTTACTACATTAACATGTATCAGATTTATTATATTTTTATATAAACTTATATTATTAATTCCTCAGTTTTAATTTCTAATTCAGTGAATATTGGTAGCTATAGCCCACATACACGAAAGTTATTTGGGGTCTTCAATAAAGCATAAAGGAGTCATGAGACCAAAAAGTGTGAAAACTATCTTAAGGTAGGAACCATATGACGTGTGGGGTTACTGGAGTACAGAGTGACTACACTAAGAGAATAAAGGCCAGGAAAGGAGAAAAGGAAGAGGAAGTAACAAGTGACGCTGACGCAAACCTGAAGGATGAGGAAACCCGGTCTAGCACACAGGAAGTGAGACAGTGGGAAGGGCTCTGGGACCAGCAAGGAGAAAGCAAGCACAAAGGCTTAGAAGAGGGAGGTGTGTTGCCGCACAATTGCACACAGGAGCAAGCAGAAGAGGGGCAGGAGGGTGGTAAGGCCCACGGGGTAAGTAGGGGACAAGTCCATGAAGGCCCTGAAACAACACAAAATAAGAAATTCAGATTTGATAACTTGCAGGCAAAGGGAGCCATTAGAGGGAAACAACGATTCAGCTTACATTTGAACATCACTCCAGTCAAGTGAAAGGGGACAGAGAAGAGGACAAAACGGTCATGGGACCAGGGTGGCCCCAGTAAGATAACACCGGAATTAACTGGTGTTAAAAATAGACACATAAATCAGTGAAACAGACTAGAGAGCCCAGGAATAGACCCAGGCACATATGGTCAATTGATTTTTGACCAAGACAGCACAATAATTCAGTACGGAAAGGATGGTCTCTGCAACAAACGGTGCTGGAACAACAATATCCATAGAGAAAGAAATACTGACTCATACCTCACACGATACACAAAAATTAACCTGAAATGAATCACAGCCCTAGATGTAAAAGTTAAAACTCTACAACTTCCAGGAGGAAATCTCCATGGCCAGGAAACATATAATGATCTTTAAAAGGCAAAAACAAAACAAAACCTCCCACAAACCCACAAACCGTAAGAGAAAAAAACCTGGTTATCAGACCTCATCAAACTTAAAAACTGCTCTTTGAAAACACAACCTTGAGAAAATGAAAAAGGATGCCACAGACTAGGAGAACATATTCACAGTACACTCATCAGACAAAGGACTTACATGTCGAATGAAAAAAATAATTCTTAAATAATAAAGCAACCCAATTTTAAAACATGGGCAAAATTAAAAAAATAATAATAAATAGATAAAATTTAAATAAAAAAATAAAATATGGGCAAAGACTTTATATGAATGGCCAATAAGCACATGAAAAGATGCTCAAAAACCAGTCATCAGGGAAGTAAATCTAAAACCAAATGAGACATTACTGCACACCCATAAAATGATTAATGTTAAAAAGACAGTATCAATTCTTGATTTAGATGTATGCTGAAAAGAATCTGCCTAAAGTGTACGGTCAAACAACATTCTTCAAACCAACAAAAATATCTAATTTCAAAGGTCACAGGTATTACTCATTACCTTACCATTAGTCTTTAAATTTCACTCATTTAAATGATACTTATTATTATAATTCGATATATCTACAGTTTATGAATATCATGAGGAAAATAACACATCATGCAAAGTTAAAGAAAAAGACATTCTCCTTATAACCGTCTCACATATCAAGTATATGAAAAAAGCTAAATAGTTAACATCTGTAAAAATATCAGCTTAATTTAATGATTTCCAGAAATGGGTTTCCTTTCTATTTTGGTTTAAACCACGGAATCTTACTCCCATTCCACTAACAAGTGAGCAAATCTGCCAAATCAGGCCAATCATAATTTAAATCTAGCTAATATCTATTATAAAAATGTTTCAGTCTCCCTTAAACACAGAATGGTAGACATCAAGGAAAATCTCAGAAAAATCTTAAAATAATTCCATTATGATCAAAAAAACAGAATTTAACATAACTGTTCTAGTGTCCTGTAATACAAGAAAAGCCCAGTATTTTATAGTAAGAACATGGATTCTAACTATTATATATTATTTCAGAAGTTCCCTAATGAACTACCATGCTTGATTTTTACTAATCATAAAAGGAGATGGTGCCTTGAAAATCACAAGCGTCAGGTACTAATCTTTGGTAAACTAAGATCCACTATATTATCATTCCTTTCCATTAGTGGAGATAGCATTTAAATCAGTGTGCTGTACTTAAATTTCATTTTTTCTTTATGGTCATTTTTCTGAACTCTTACATTTTTGTGACATTCCTTAAGTAAGTTAATCAAGACGTTGCATTCTTCAGTGTGCAAGTGTGGAGATAAGTCAGGATGCATCTTTAGGAGGTGACGGAGCACAGCAGAGCAACCTGTGGATACAAGAGTGTCTTGAATATGTGTGACTGTATTTGTTAATGCGACCTAAAACTATTTCAGTAAAAACGTGCAGTGAGCTTTATCAGAAAAGAATCTTGACCTCTGGCAAATTATTAAACCTGAGCCTCAGCTTCCTTTTCCAACAATTTCACAGATTCAGCAAGCCATCAGGTGTTGTCTGGAGAACCTGCAGGTTCAGAAAAAAAGCAGAAGTCCTCAAGAGACCCAATCTTGGAAATAAGTGCTCCGGTAGAAACAGCTAGCCTATATTAACAAGCCTGATCTCAATTTTTTTCCCCACATACCTAAAACTAACTACAACTCCTTTTGTTCAGATGAAATTCTATAAAATAAGAGAACTGGTTTATTAATCCTTTTAAAATGCATATTCCTGAGGGAGAAGGCTAAAGCCTCCTTAGCCAATCTCACTTTAGTGTCAATTCATATGGACTGCTTTCTTATTCCTAACATCTGGCTGAGAAAAATCCAACTAGACAATGAAGAGAAACAAAAAGCAGATGGGAAAAAAGTTTTTCAGTTTAGCAGAGATAGCCATAAAATGCAATTATTACAATGAAAGGAAGAAGTTGAATTCCAGAAATTAAAATTTATCACAAAGTAGAAAATTAGCAGCCAACGTCAAAGGAAAAACATTATTTTGAAGTGTCTGCCACAGTTATGTAGCACTATTTACCTATTCCTTCCTTTAACCTACTTTTTTTAACTTGGAAAACATTACAAAAAAAAAAAAAAGAAGAAGAACCAATTAATTCTTTTAATCTTCTACAAGTTTCAAGAAAGAAAACCTAAGAGAAAATAATGACCTTAGTTGGACAAAGAGTTCTTTAGATAGGTCAAAAGCACAATCCATAAAAGAAAAAAACTGGTACAATCTTATCAAACTTAAAACACTTTCTCACTTCAGGAGCGCCTGGGTGGCTCAGTGGGTTAAAGCCTCTGCCTTCGGCTCAGGTCATGATCTCAGGGTCCTGGGATTGAGCCCCAAATCGGGATCTCTGCTCAGCAGGGAGCCTGCTTCCTCCCTCTCTCTCTGCCTGCCTCTCTGTCTACTTGTGATATGTCTCTCTTCAAATAAATAAATAAAATATTAAAGAAAATAATAATAAAAAAAATTTTTTAAAAATTTTCTCACTTCAAAATACACCATTAAGAAAATGAAAAGACACAGGGATGAAAAGCACAGCACAGGGAATGTAATCAGCAATACTGTAATAGATTTATTGTGGTGAGCATTTCATAACATATATAAATTTTTAAAAAAGAAAAAAGATCACACTTTGGATGATAATGACATGTCAATGCAGGTCCATCAACTGTAAAAACATATGACTCTGGTGGGGGATGTGGACAGTGGGGAAGGCTATGCATGTGTAGGGCAGGGGGCAAGTGGGATCTCTGTATTTTCTGTTCAGTTTTGCTGTGAGCCTAAAACTGCTCTAAAAAATAACCTACAAGCTACAGACTAGGAGAAAATAGTTGCAAATCATAAGTGAAAAAGGATTTGTTATCTAAAACATATAAGGAATGCTTACAAACAACCCAACATTTAAAATGGACCCAAAAAACAGCCAAAAGATTGAATAAATACTTCATAGAAGATGATACAGGAATGGTTAATTAAGCACATGAAAAAATGCTAAACACCATTAGTCACAGGGAAAGGCAAACTAAAACCACAATGAGATGGTAACTACACATCTGCCGGAGAAGCTATAATCAACAAGTCAGACAATAACAAGCATTAGTTAGGATACAGAGAAAACAGGCCTCATTGCATTGCTAGTGGAAACATAAAATAGTACACAGTTAGGAAAGCAATTTGGCAGTGTCTTAAAGGAGTTAAACACAAACTTACCAAACAACCCGGACCACGGAAACTGCAAGAATCTTAAGAATCTACCCAAAAGAAATGAGAACACATAGGCACACAAATACATGTATACAAATATTCATAGCATTATTCATTATAACCAATACTGGAAACAATCCAAATATCCAATAACCTGGTAACTGGACACACAAATATGGTGTATCTAGACAATGGAATACTACTTGGAGATGAAAAGGAATGCACTGATACAGGCACCAACATGGAGGAACCTCAAAAGCACCAAGCTAAATGAAAGAAGCCAGATTCAAAAGACTGTATAATTCCATTTATGTGCAATGTCCAGAAAAGGCAAAATTGTAGAGAAAAAAAAGCTGATGGGCCTGAAAGCCCTGGGCCTGAAAGTGAGAATGAGGATCATTTGCCATTGGGCACAAAGTAATATTTCTACGTGATAAAAATGATTTAAAATAGGATTGTGGTAATGGTTGCACAATTGCAGTTCACTAAAATCACTGAACTCACATACAATGGGTGAATTTTATGATATGTCAATTGTACCCTAATAGAGCTAATACCAAAAAGTTCAAGAAATTCAAACAACCTATCTACCTTCTACTCACAAGTAAAATCCTTAAAAATACCTAAACAAATTAATTCCAGAGAATTACAGTATTCCTACTATTGCAGAACTCAATTTATAAAAATATCAGTAGATCACTATTCCACTGAGTGACTTCCAACTGAGTACACCCACTCAAGGACACATGTGCACACACACGCACACACAGCACAGCTGAAGATCACACATAGGGCCGTTGGGGCCAGCTAAGTGTTTGAAATGGAAACTGGAAATGCAGCCAAGTTCAAGTTTGGTTTGCCTGCCACTGACTACAAAATCTTTTTAATGACATAATCTTTTTGCCTCAGAAAAACAAGATCTCATATAGTCTAGCAATTTAAGCCATTTAACATTATACCAATATATCACATTTACACCTGTTAGTTATCTGGTTATCTGATTTCTGCCTCCCTTTTTTCTGAAGGAAGATGTATATTGGCTTAGCCATCTAGAAAATGTCTTTATATTTTGTAAATATATTTGACAAAAAATTTTTGCATATTTCTATCAACCAACCCTCAAATGTACACTTTGACAGTTTAGAAACAAGCTCACAATGTACTGAAATGACCTCGTTAATTGGTAAATTAAATACTCTAGAAGACACTTGGCTGGTGGGATAAAGACACGCACATGGTCTACAAGTATAAATGCATAGGTATCACGATGTGTATTTTTCTTCCATTACAGAAGTTTATGTCACTGTAGACCCAACCAGGGGACCAATAAGACGTCTTCCCTTCTATGTACTTAACCAACATAACTACATCCAAGAAGAAAATGGGTTTCATGTGGTTTCCTTTTCCTAGTCTTCTTGGTAAAAAGCTAAGCTACAGTTCTAAACACTGACCAAATTCCTCATCTAACAAATTCCTTGCTTTACCAGTCATTCCCTTCTTTCCTTCACCCTATCTTTTTAGTGATATATGCTCTTTTTCTTTCTCTTGATTTACCCTGTACCCACACTCCCTCCCGGCACCCAATGTCCTCTGGTTTCTTGTAACCGTTGGTGCACACGCAGGTGTACTCCCGGACTCTTGGGTGTTAATCTACAAAGCTATAAAAGGATGGTACTGCTCTTAGAACACACTGATGTGAGTGCTGGTATCTTCCAGTAGTCATCTTTAAAAGCCTATTCTAATCAGCATTATTATGACTCAAAGTAACTTACGAACTGAAGAAAACGAAATGTATATTCCATATTCTTACTTCTAAGATTCCTTCAAACCCGTAAGAATATATCTACATTATTAGTGTAGAAAAAAATTTGTTGAACGTTTACCATATACTAGGCACAAGTCTTACAATCCTTATAACTGTAGTAAGTAGATACCCTTATAAATTCAGTGAAACCGTAAGAAATTGCCTTTTTGCAGTTCAAATATGCATCACTCGCATTTTCATAGTAAAACCAAGCCCCAAGTCATGTAGTAAGTGGTAGAGTTACTACCCAATGCAATCTCTCACCAAGACAGATAATTCCCATGTTCGAAATAGGAAAGACATGCCTTCCCAGCAGTTTGTGTAAGAAATAAATACAGAGATTAAAAACTCTTTCCCAAAGACCCTCTGGTTGGTTACAAGTTCAACAGACAGTAATTCTAGGCCTATCTTCCAAAGAAGTCAATGTAATATTATCCTGTCTGTCACCCTCAAGAAAAAGAACAGTACTATGTTTGTCCTGATCGGTCCAGACCCAAATATTGACAAGGTAACTATCTGGAGACAGTGCTCAGGATTAGGATGGCTTTGACTCTAGGTTTAAACAGGAAACCATTAATGAAACTGGAAATATTTGCCATTTTAGGGAAGTGCACATCAGAGGAGACAGATAAACAACCTGGTTCAGTAAGACAAACAATGGATTTACAATCAAAAGTTGTGGACTGGGGCGCCTGGGTGGTTCAGTGGGTTAAAGCCTCTGCCTTCGGCTCAGGTCATGATCTCGGGGTCCTGGGATCAAGCCCCACATCGGGCTCTCTGCTCGCAGGGAGCCTGCTTCCTCCTCTCTCTCTCTCTCTGCCTGCCTCTCTGCCAGCTTGTGATCTCTGTCTGTCAAATAAATAAATAAAATATTTATTATCTGTCCATAAATTGTAACACTTTGGTTTCTTAATCTGAGACTAAATCTCTTCTTCCATAAATTGGAATTAGCTCTTGACCTGTATCTCTGGGTGATCCTGAGGTTTAAAATAACCTATGTGGGAGAATCTGAAATAGTGAGCAGTGAGTGTGACATGTGTAAAGTATTATTTGTGTATCTGAAATACTCTGTCACATGATGGGAAAGCCTGAACTGAATTTACAGTGGTGTTTCCAAGGCACTTCCCAGGACAGGACTGGAAACCAAAGGGCGGATGTTAACAAAGGCAGGTGTCCTCTTCCTGGATCTGTCCGACAAGGAAACAGGCTGCTATGTGAAGTTCTCGGTTATCTGTCCTCATGTACCCCAAGGAGACTGGCTACATCAATTATGGATGCCACAGTGTATTCTTGCATTGCATTCTTAAGTTTCTTCTCAAGCCTAAGTTCACAACTAAATGATTTTAAGCTATTTCCAAAAATAAAATTCAGTCAATGGATAAAAAAACTTGTCACCACTAAAAATACACAGAACAATTCCAAAAGGGTAGTAACAAATAATTAACACCAGGCGCACTGCGGAACGAAGGTGAAGGGAACATTCATTGGTGCTGAGATCTCATGCGTGGGTGTTTGTATTAAGAAAGAGGGATAAACCCCATTCAAAAAAAATGTTATCATTTAAACACAAAACTTCAGTCCCACCTTTACTTGGGCATTTAGAAAACCTCAGAAGGGTTAACCTGCCACAGTTACAATGCCTTCCTCGCCACCTCAACTCCTCGCCACCCACTGCCTGAATGAAGTGTGCACACATTTATACCAAATGAGCCACTGAAACTCTTCAAGATGTTCAGCTGGGACAAGCTGATCATTCTGCAACTGGGTGACAGGTCTCTGCAAAGCAATTTTAACTTCTTATTTGGGGGTAAGCTGGGAGAACAGAAGCAGTATGGTACTCTCACTAAAGGCATAAAAATTATAGGCTTATTTAGTCACTCCTTCACATTCTACCAACACTGAGCTAAAATTTTCCTTATGAGTATTCCACCATAGACAGATTTCAACCACCAGGTGGCACAATTTTAGAAAATGAACCAAGAGTAACCAAGACAATAACTCTGGCAGGGAAAAAGCAGTAGGCATTCTAATAACAGTTCAGCAAATCTTTAGTCACAAGGAGGAAACCCCTTATTTTAATGCCACTTGGGTCTTCTTTCAAAAGATTCTGCTGTTTGGTGTCTACAGCAGAAAGAAATGTATACCACACTGCAATTTCTGATGTCATTTTAAAACAAACAAAAAACAAGTCCAGAAGTCTCTTGTGCCAAGTCTGAAGAAGCTGTTCTCTAGGAAAAACTGTAAACTAACACTTAATGCTTTGTAAAACCTATCTTTTTTAAAGTCTACTTCTCAGAAAGCACTGGAATTAGTTAAATTAGTATTTCTGCAACTGTCAAACTACGCACCATATTCAGCAGAGGCAGCAGACGTGGCTCGAATATACCTACCTTACCTTTTTAGTTGCAGGTCCAAAGTGACCAAATCTAAACATATGCTATTGAGTGACTAATGCTCCCAAATACAGACCATGCCCCACCGCTACTGAGAGCAACCCCTAGGCTGCCTGGGGAAAAGGACTATAGGGGTCTTAAGTTCCACCAGTTTTTAAGGAATGTGTCAAGCTGTAGCTGTCGGACGGACATTTATCAGCACTCAGTAGATGGTGGGCATCCTGCCAAATCACCTGAATTTCAGAGGAAAAAAATCAGTCCATATACCCCCAAAGAACACACAGGCTAGTGAAAGGAATATACTTGTAAATACACACGGTAAATGCCCAATGAATGTTTGCCAAATCTTGAATTTAGGATTATTACAGATGTGAGAACTGGTTCACACCTCAACATACTTAAAAAAAAAAAAAAAGACGAAAATAAGGCTCATTTGAAATAAACTACGCAAGTGTAGAAGCCTGTATGTATGGAAAGGAGTTACAAGGGACATCACAAGTTTGCCAGTGCGAACTTCTTCTACGCACTTAAGATTTTAGGTTTCCAGGACTCGGATTTACTTGATTCTTCATAAAGCACCTGCTGTGAACCTACAAGCACGGTAATTTTTAAACCCAGTGAAAGGGACCTGAATGTCTCCTTTCCTTCAAAAGTGTACTGATGAGGATCTCACTGGATTCCCACTTCGCAAGACGGACTGGTGGCAACTCTGCAGCTGAGATGTGCCCTAACGAGGCCCCCACCGTCTACAAACAGATGCTAAACTCCCAGCTGGTAACAATAATAATCCTACAGTTCCCTGAGCGCCCACTGTACCAAACACTGTGAAGGGCTTCCCTTCTCACCATCGATGCCGTGGGTTACGATCATTTTACAGGCGTGGAAGCCGAGGCTCAAGGAGGGGAGGAGCCCGCCCCGATCACTAGGCTCGCGAGTGGCGGGACAGACTGCAGCAGAGTGAAAGGTCTGGGCCAGGCATGTTCTAAACTACCCGCGCGTCCTCAGCAGGTGCCTGAGGGCTGAGAGCCCCGGACAGACCTCCAGCCCCCCGCGCGGTGGACTGCCGGCGAGCTGAGAGCCACCACCACCCTGAAGACCAACGGCCAGACCTTCCAGGTCCCCACCTCGGAGAGCGGCGGAGGGAGAGTGGGGAGGGGGTTGGGGACGGCGGGGCGCGCGCGAGCAGGAGACGGGAGGAGGGACAGGTGCGTCCCGCGGCCTCCCCGGACACCGCGGCCGGGAAGAGAGCTTTCCTCGGAACGGCCGGGACTGCCGAGACTCACCCGACTCGCGGCCACAACAGGAGGGCTGAAGCGACAGTCACCAGCGAGGACTCCCCATTCAATAGGCTGCAGTCCGGACGCCGCAGCTGAGCCACCTCCGGGTGGCGAAGGCTCCCACGCCCTCCACAGCTGACCTCGCACGGCTTGACCAGCCCCCGCCGCTCCTGGCCTCTGAGGCGCATGCGCCACCCGGCCTGGACGGGCCCATTTCCGGGGACCGTCGGGGAGGGAGAGCGAGTGTCCGGAGGCACGGTGGGGCCTAAAAACAGCAACCCGAACCAACAAGCCAGATTAGTGAGGCTGAGAGTAACTGTATTTAACTAACGTTCTCCGCTAACAGGGTGATGCGGGGACTCGGCGAGTTTCACTTCTGCCGTTCTCCCGCGCGGCCCCCTGTGCCCAGGGTACAGTCCAAAGAGAGC
Organism: Taxidea taxus jeffersonii; assembly: GCA_003697995.1. NCBI lineage: Eukaryota > Metazoa > Chordata > Mammalia > Carnivora > Mustelidae > Taxidea > Taxidea taxus. The sequence goes on from RCUC01154455.1 coordinate 45,444, forward strand.
GCTCCGGGGGGCGGGGCTGGAGGGCGGCGGGCACTGCAATTGGTGGCTTTGAAGGCGCAGCGGGCGGGAAGAGCTGCTGAGAAGACACTGCCGGCGATGACTGATTGCAAGAGACCCGCGCGCGGCGTGGGATCGGGCCCTTGAATGTGGCGGGAGCCTTGAGGAAGCCACATCCCAGACCTGTGGGGCGACTTTTCCGCGACTGCCACACGTCCCAAGGTACGGGTTTGGCGCTTGGCCTCGGGTGAGGGGTGGCGGACGACAGTTGAAGCTGGGATGAGAAGGGGCAGCGACGCCTGGACATGACGTCACATCCGCCCACAGTGGGGCGGAGCCTTACCTGGATTACGTCACCTCCGGAGCCCACCAGTTGTCACGTGACGGACTACTGTGCTTCCCGAGGCGTGGGTTGAGGCTCTGCCGGGCGTTGAATGTTTTTTTTGTTTGTTTTTTTAAATCAGGCTTGGCTTCCGTATTTTTTCCGTCCATGCGCCTCTCGTGTTTTTCCTTATGGTCCAGTGGCAGATCCTCAATGTAAGAGGAATCTACAGAAAAGTTTCCAAAAAGAGGTCTTTTTTGTCATGCGTTCGTTCATTCAGCAGATGCCTTGAGCACCTGATCTGTGCCAAGCGCGGTACTACGAAGAGCCAGAAGTAAAAAGAAATTAGATAGTCACGGGGAATCAGCTGGGTTTACACAGGGGTTTACCAACCTTATTGGTGAGATTGAGTGCTCCCACCAGAAGTCTGTAGGAAGGCATTTTGCAAACTTTACGCGGAATTAAGAATCTTCTGAGGCATTATAAAAATGCAAGACCTCAAAAATATTTTTTAAAAAGCAAGGACTGACTCCCTACCCGGTGCCCGCCCACCTCCCAGTTCAAATAGATGGGGCCCGGAAATCTGCATTTTCACAAGCTTTCCCCCAAATCCAGTATTTTCGATGACAGACGTTGGTTTGATATATCACTGCTGGGCCCTAATTCTCCCCAGGCTGCTTACATCCCCAGGCACACTTAGGGATATAGCCATGGATAAACCAAACATAGTTCCTACCCTAGTGGCTCAATATTGTAAAGCAATACAGTAATCAATAAACAAGATAAGTTTAGGTAGTTCTGTAAAGACAATAAGCAATGGAAGGTGAGGAGTCACCTTTAGAATGGGTGGTCAGAATAAGTCTCAGACTAGAAGGATCTAAGCTAAGACCTCACTTACAAGAGCCACACATGTGAATATGTGCGAGAAGAAACTTCTAGGCCGGGAGGTAACTGCAGGTACAATGACCTGTCTCTGGACCTGTCTCTGGAAGGATCCTTTTGTACTAGAGGATCTCAAGGCCAATGTAGCTAGAGCTCAGAAAGCCAGGGAGAAAGCAGTAGGTATGGGGAGGGAGGCAAGAAGCAAACGCAGGGCCTTGTAGACCATGGTAAGGATTTTAGTTTTGACATTAAGGGAAGTTGGTCTGGTATCTGGATAAGAAAACAAATCAGGCTCAGTTTTCATGATCTTGATTCTCTTCTCATATTCTTAATTCAATTGTTTTTCTCCTTCTACACAGCTTGCTTTATTTTTGTTCTAACTGCTGCTTTCAGTACCTTCTTAAAATCTTGTTGACTATCATTATCTTTTTTGGAAGTGGGCAGTGGTAATAGATTATATGCAGTGTTCAACAAACATTCAAATGGTAAAAATAAAAAAGAATCCCTGGATTCTTGTAGAGGGGTACTAGAGGCATCCTTCACCCTGTTCCTTGAAAGTCCCAGGGCTTTTGCACTTGCTGTTCCCTCTGCCTAGCAAGTTCTTCCACCAGCTAGCCATGTGGCTCACTCTGTCCTCCAAATGTCCCCTTCTTTATGAGGACTGCTCACTCCACCCCCACATCATTCCCAGCCTGCTCCATTTTAACTAATATTAGTTTCCTATCTCTGTTTCCTATTTCTGCAGCATTTAATCACATTTTATGATTTTCCTGTTCCCTCTCTCTCCCCACTAGAATGGATGCTCCATACCACGAGGGATTTTCGACTTTGCAGTTAAAGATGTCACTGTCCCCAATGCCCACAAAAGTACCTGGCACACACAGGTGCTAAGATTTTTTTTACACGAATCAGTCCATGAAAGAATGATTTACTTGCCATTACCATCAAAAGATCAAAATACTCTAGCCAATCAAGGAGAGAGAACACGAATTTTTAAAACCTCCAAAGCACATTTAAATATACAGCATAGGGCACCTAGGTGGCTTAGTTAAGCGTCTGCCTCTGGCTCAGGTCATGATCCCAGGGTCCTGGCATCGAGTCCCATGTACAGCTCTCTGCTCAGCAGGGAGCCTGCTTGTGCACTCTCTCTGTCAAATAAATAAATTTTTTTTTAATTTAAGTAAAAGTAAGTATACAGCTTAAGGAGAAAATAGTTAAATCTTTCTGTTGAAACACTCTTTTCAGAGTGCCTAAAAAAAGGTAAACATTTGGGTGTCTGACCTACAAATCAAAATGCTGGCTAAAAATAGGCTGAAAATTTCAGTTAAGCTAGACTTTTGTATTTGGTTTATACTTTGTTGTGCTGTTTTTGTTTTTATTAAAGTGCCAAAGAGATGGATGAAACCCTTGCCGAGTTTATCAAGAGGACCATCTTGAAAATTCCAATGACTGAAATGATGACAATCCTCAAAGCCTGGGATTTTTTGTCTGAAAAGCAGCTGCAGACTGTAAACTTCCGGCAGAGAAAGGAATCTCTTGTTCAGGACTTGGTTCTGCTCTGTGAGGTAACAGTGATCGAAATGATGAACCTTAAGCACCACACTACCCCTATGTTTTTTTCTTTCTTCCTTTTTGAGTCTAAAAGAGGTTTGAGGCAGCTGCTAAGCCATGAAGGAATGCGGGCTATGTACTACTCCAATGAGGAAGAAACTAATTTTTGATCCGCCTTTTCATCGTCCGTAGACAGCTTACAAATCAGTAAGGAAGTGAACACCCTGGGAGAAAAAACAATCAATACAAGTTAAAAGAATGAACGGTATTCTTTTTTTACCTACTAGATTGTCAAAGATGAAAAAATAATATTCAAGTGGGTTGGTAAAGTTGTATGGAAAGAGACCCCTTATTTCACGTGTATTTATTAACTTATTTGCGTTTTAATTTAAAATTAGTTCAGGGGCGCCTGGGTGGCTCAGTGGGTTAAAGCCTCTGCCTTCGGCTCAGGTCATGATCTCAGGGTCCTGGGATCGAGCCCCGCATCGGGCTGTCTGCTCAGCAGGGAGCCTGCTTCCCTCTCTCTCTCTCTGCCTGCCTCTCTGCCTACTTGTAATCTCTCTATCAAATAAATATATACATCTAAAAAAAAAAAAGATTCTCTCTAAAAAAAAATAAATAAAATAAAATTAGTTCAGATACCCAGTAAAGTAGCAAGTGTAGTACGGAGCTTTCTTTTTTTCTCTCTTTTTTTTTTAAGATTTTATTTATTTATTTGACAGAGATCACAAGTAGGCAGAGAGGCAGGCAGAGAGAAGAGGGGAAGCAGGCTCCCCTCTGAGCAGAAAGCCGGATGCGGAACTCGATCCCAGGACCTTGAGATCATGACCTGAGTCAAAAAGGCAGAGGCTTAATCCACTGAGTCACCCAGGTGCCCCAATATGGAACTTTCATATTCTTGTACATCTTCCTTCATTTGCTTTTAAATAAATCTGCTTTATGACCCAGCAATTCTGCTGTGGGAAATTTATATTTAAAAAATTAATAAAAAAACTAAGAGATATATGTAAGTATTATAATTGATAAACATTTATATACTTAGATACAAATGTATAAATATTTATATATAAGTAAAGATGTTAAATAGGCTTTTTAAAAAACAAAAAATTAGAAACAGCTCTACATAGGAGCATAAATAATGACACATCCACATAACAAAATATTCTTCAGACGTTAAAAAGGGTAAACTAGAACTTTATGTACAACATTGAGAAACACTATATACATGAAAATCTATGTCGTAGGGCAGCGGTTCTCAATTAGGACGGTTTTGTCTCCCGGAGAACACAATGGTGGAGACGTTTTCGGTCATCAGACCTGTGGGAATGCTCCTGGCTTGTAGTGGGTAGAGGCCAGAACGTTCCTTAACATCCTAGGACAGCCCTCCACACACAGAGAGTTGTCCGACTAAATGTCAGTCGTGCCCAGTTGGGAGCCCCTGATGCAGAGGAAGTTTAGAAGGGTACGGCTGATGGAAAAATGAAACAGGAGTAGACTGTGGGAGGAGGGTGCAGAGTGCCTGGACCGAGACCCTCGGCAGGACAGCATAGACGGGACACAGTTGCTCAAGCAACCCTAAAATTACTGTGAATAAAGCAGAACCAAACCATCATCATGCTCACGAAATATGTTCTCTTCTTTCAGGAGAGGCGTGCAAGTATCCATGATGCCGCCCTTTTAGACGTCATTTGTGAGTGTCGGCGCTTTGTAGTTACACTTCCCTAGTCCCGCTTCTTTATTTTTTTTTTAAGATTTTATTTATTTATTTGAGAGAGTGAACAAGTGAGAGGGACGGGACAGGGGATGAGCAGAGAAAAGAACAGAGGAAGAGGGAGAAGTGGACTCCCCGTTGAGCAGGGAGCCCCACATGGGACTCAATCCCAGGACCTGGGGATCCTGACCTGAACCAAAGGCAGACGCTTAACCAGCTGAGCCACGCAGGTGCCCCTGAGCCCCTAGTCCTGTTTCATCAATGAGGCCGTTCTGTACTGAAGGGCTCAGACTCTTCAGTCGGGTGGACCTAGTTTCGGTCCCTCCTGTGTCACTTACCAGTCCCGTGTCCTTGGCCTGAGTCCCATCACCTTGCTGAGCCTAGACTCCTCCTAAGGAAAATGCAGAAAGCAGTCATACCTACTTCAGGTGTCGGCTCAGAGGCTTAAACAAGATAATGCTTGGAAAGCTCTTAGCACAGTCGCTGGCTACCGGAAGCACTTAGTAGATATTTGTTAGGCTTTGTTTTGTTATTAACAGAACTTGAGAATACGTTTACAAGAATTTTTTCTTATTACAGTGTTTGTTAGCTCCCCTCCCCTTCCCTTTCTTTGGGTTTTTCCCTTTGTGTCCTAGTTTTCTTTTCTGTATTTTTTTAAGACGTCTACTCTCCTCGTCAGGAGGCACCAGAGTATAGGGTCTAGGAACACAGGCCCCAAGGCCAGATTTCTTGGATTCAGTTCATGGCTCTATCATTGTCTCCCTGTGAGTCCTTGGGGAGGCTGTTGACATCTCTGTGCCTCAGTATTGTCATTTGACAAGCCCATATCATAAGGATGATTCTGCGTAATGTTATGATGAGGATGAAATAGGGGCGCCTGGGTGGCTCAGTGGGTTGAAGCCTCTGCCTTTTGCTTGGGTCATGATCCCGGGGTCTTGGGATCGAGTCCCGCATCGGGCTCTCTGCTCGGCAGGGAGCCTGCTTCCTCCTCTCTCTCTGCCTGCCTCTCTGCCTACTTGTGATCTCTGTCAAATAAATGATGAGGATGAAATAAGAGTCCTGGTCAAGTCCTTAGAACAAAGCCTGGTATTTACTAATTATTATCAATTTATATTAACTACTTTCTGTGACCTGGTGTGTAACAAAAAGCAGCTTTATATTTTGCTCCAACTGAATTCATTGACACATCTGCCTCTGGTTAAGTCTAATTTTCAGTGATTGGATTATACCTAGACCATATAAGGTGGATCCATGTAATTCCCATTTCTCACGCGTTTGTTCAAATGTTCATTGAGCACCACTATGTGACAGGCTGTGTGCTAGGTGCTGGTGGCTCAAACAGGATGATTCACTCTGTCTTAGGAGGTCACCATCTTATGGAGGAGACAGGTTGCTTAATCACACAAATGCCTTCTTGCGGACGGTAGCAGGTGCTGTGAAGGAGAGCATGGAGGGGTTCTGTGAGAGCAGAGTGGGATCTGCCACACTGAGGGTTTGGGGAAGACTTCCTCGAGGACATGAGCTGAGAGCCAGAGGATGGGTGGCATTAACTAGGCATAGAGGAGAAGGGAGGTTAAGGAGCAGGAGGGCAAAGGGCACACAGCTGGAAGTCTTGGAGTAGGAAGGTTAAGTAGAGGAGTGGAGAAGGCAGGAAAGGGGAGCTCAGGGAGGCCGGAGGGGTCAAACCGGTGAGGCATAGGTAGGCAGATGCCACGGAGACTTAGAGGCCTCTCAAAGGATTTCAGCCTTTATTCTAAGAATAATGCAAAGCTTCCTAAAGATTTTGAGCAAGAAAGAATCAGCTTCTTATTTTTCCAGAGCTCACAGTGCAGAGACAGAGACCAGGGAGGATGGGAGTGACCTACAGGAGTCTGTTAGAGCATCTGAGCAAGAGAGGAATATAGTCTGGGTGAGAGGGTAATATGGTGGGGGGAATGGAGACAGCCAAATGGGACCAAGAAATACGAGAATTATAGTGGACCCAGTTTGCTGGTGGCTTGGTCATGGTGGAGTGAGTGGGAGGAACACGCATGGCTTCAGGTAGTGGTAAGTGCTACAGAGGAAACCAAAGCAGGGTGGAGGGTGGGTGGGTTTGGGCAGGGGATCAGAATAGGCCAATCTGCGTAGGCCTGTCAGTAGAGACCAGAATGAGGTATCCCACCAGCTAGAAGAAGAGGGCTCCTGACAAAGGGAACAGCCAGTGCCAAGGCCAGTCATGGGGAGCGTGGCCTCCCTGTCATGCGGGCAAGTGCCACGTTCTGGGGAGTAGACTCATGAGGAAAGAGGAGAAATGGTCCTCTTGTGTGAGTAAATGCCAAATCTTGACTATAGCGCTAAATCTTCATGACTTATTTTAGTTGTCTGGAGAAAATGAAATCCATATAAAAGTTATATTTTGAATAAAAATGTATACGACCTAATTTGTAAATTACTAGTATTTTTTCTGGTGTCATATTATGTTGAATACGTGCTTAAAATATGTATTCATAAGCTCATTCCTTGGGAGTTCTAGGATATAATAGTAATCATCTCTTCCTCCCTCTCTCAGATACTCAGTTTCATCGGCACCAGAAAGTTTGGGATGTTTTTCAGATGAGTAAAGAACCAGGTAATGCTTTCCATTTTTAAAAAAAAATTTTCAGTGATCTCTATACCCAGCATGGGGCTCGAACTCACAACCCCGAGATCAAGAGTTGCATGTTTTTCCAGCTGAGCCAGCCAGGTACCCCAGTGTTCTCCGTTTTAAACTGAACATCTGTATTTGATATGCTGGGAATTTTAAAGTGAAGAGCAATATATTCCTCTTAAATGTCTCTTCTTTCAAATGAGTAATTTCAAAATTGCTCTTTTGTGGGAAAAATGAGAAATATATTTGGTGATGCTCTGAGGTACTGGTTGGTGTGATTTGATTGCTGTGGCTCTTTGAGGTCACGCAAAATGCTCACCTTCAGTGTCTTTGCAGATGTATTTTTTGAACATTGTACTCCCCTGATTTACCTTTATTTTTTTTTTCACTCTGACAGGTGAAGACATTGACCTTTTTGATATGGAACAATTCAAAAGTTCATTTGTGAAAATTCTTCAGAGAGCGTTAAAAAACGTAAGAACAAAATTTATCTGAGTTTCCATGAAATTCAATGTCAAGGCACCTGTGCAGTTTGTTTTTTTCTGTGTAAGAATTTCAGTTAGTAATATTCCACATGCCCTCCGCTGTAATGGAAATGTTCTGTACCCACACTGTCTGGGACACAGCTAGGAACCACACGGGGCTGCAGAGCACTTGAAATGTGGACACTGTGACGGAGGAACTGGAATGCTAATCTTCGGTAACTGTAGCGAATTTTCGTGCAGTAGCCACGGGTGGCTCCAGGACTGGTCGATGCAGCCTAGAGCACCCCTAGAATCTTCAGCTGCCATTCCACTTCCACAAGTACCACCGAGTATCTTTTTTTTTTCCCCCTTTTGAAAGAGAGAGAGTGAGGGGAGGGGCAGAGAGGGAGAGAGGGAGAGAATCTTAAGCAGGCACCACGCCCAGCACAGAGCCTGAGGCGAGGCTCAATCTCACAATCCTGAGTCTTGACCTGAGCCGAAATCAAGATGAGTCAGACGCTTAACTGACTGAGCCACCCAGGGGCCCCACCACCAAATATCTTGTTGTAGGTTCAGGCGGTCATTTTTTTTAATAGCCTCCCTTACTTCATTCTCTTCTCACTCTGGTCTGCCTTAGTCCTCCTTGCATAGCAAGATGTTCCCCAAAACCTGTCACGGTCACCGTGCTCTAGCCGTCCTCTGCAGGATAGTAGTGTTCCCTCTCCACACACAGACCCCCTCACTGCGGCTCTCCATCTCTTCAGCTCACCCTCTATGACTTCTGCCGTACTTCTACCTACGCCTTGTCCCTGGCCTATTCTCTCATCTCCTTTCTCACAGCATCCCTTCTGTGTGAGGCTGGAATCCGTCCCCTGCATCCCCATAAGGCCCCTGCTTTGCTGTTCTCTGTTTGTTTCACACTCGCAGCCTCTTCTCTACTGCTCATAATCATGCTCAAGTCTCGGTGGAAGGACATCCCTTCCCCATGCTCATCCTCAAGCTCTGTCTTTTCTACAACACTCTTGGAGGGAAATATTCTTTTCTTGCTCCTGATATGTCCACTGACACAGTGGCGCTGGCCCCCCTTTACTGTCCCCTTCACCTTTTCCTGGCAGGACCACCAGCTTGGCCTAAAGAAGAACAGTCATGCCCACAGGACACCTATTCTCTCTTCCCCCCGGGTCCGGCTCTGCCCCTGCACGGGAGGCTACCCGGAGTCGCTCTGTCAGTGACCATATGGGCAGCTCTGCCTCACTCTGGATTCGGTTATCTGGAGGCTCACTTGCCTGCAGGTAGGAGCCATCACCAGGAGGCCAATATGTGTTGGCCTCCACCTACCAACTCTTTTGCCTTATTTCTCCGTTGGTCCAGAAGGACAGGAAAGATATTGGCCCCCTCAAAAACCTTTTCAGAAAGACCCTTTAAAAGGGTAATGCATCCTTGCCAGCTTCATGCTTAAGCCCCTTGCATTCAGGCTACTGCTGTCCCCTCCATATTGAAATGGAGTTTTGAAAGACAGTGGTTCTCGTGTGATCCCCAGACCAGCAGCATCCACATCACCTGGGAACATATTAGACAGGCAAATACTTGGGCTCCCTCAGACACAGTAGGAGTGGGCCAAAGCCCTCCAGGTGATGCTAATGCCCGCTCAAGTATGACCACCTCCCTGTTCAGAGGGGTCGGTGACATCACAAAATCCCATGGATGGTTCTTTCTCAACAGTAGTGCTGATTGCAAACCCCTGTGCACGCCAGGCCCGGGGGGGGGGGGGGGGCTAAGCCCTTGCCGGTCACTAACTCACTGAACCCTACTGATGAAGCAGGTTGGGTCCCACAGTGGTGAGCGTCAGAGCCAAGGTCGAAATCCAGGCAGGTGGCTTGAGCTCATGCTCTTCACGTCTACACTGACTGGCTCTCGAGGCTCAGGCTCTGCCGTGCACCAGTCACATAACATCAGTTCTCGTGCTCAGGAAGGTCACGCCGTCAGAGAATTGGCCATTGGACCCTCTTGTTCCTGAATGTTTGTCTTCTGGCCATCCTAAGTTGCTCTTCATCGTCTCCATGACTAACTCCTTTCCTTTCCCTTCTGTCCTTTGCTAGAGCATTCCCCAAGCTTCTGCACTCAGTCTTCCCCCCATGAATTTCAGCTCTGGGAACTTAACTTCAGCGGGAGAGAAGAGGGAGGTAGAGATAGAATCGTTCACCTCTTCCCTTTCAGAAGCGAATGAGTTGTCCCAACACTATGCTGACTGGTGTAGCTTTTTCCATTGGTTTATCATCATTGGATCCTTCTGATTCTTCATGCTTTTAGAGTCTATGTTCTACTCCTGATCTGTTTCTCCACATTTCTGCTCATGCACTCCTGATCCACTGCTTGCCTCTCAGGCCTTAATCTGAATCTCCAGCCAAACTGAACCAATCTTCAAGTTCTTGAACTTGCCATAGGCTGTTCCCTCTCCTTGGAACGACCTCTGCCACCTGGCCTTTGCACAGCTCATTCCTCCCTTCCTCTCTATCCTTCTGCCTCCACTTAACTAGGTCTCCCTCAGGGAGTCTCCCTGACCCACCCAGATGGCAGTCCCCCTGTCACCATACTGCTCCCATTTCCTGCTTTTATTGTCAGTTTTCCTCCCTACCCAGAGTCTCCCTGAGAGGAAACCGACCATCCTGCTCCCCTCTGACACGAGCGAGCGAGGGCCAAACAAATGCTGGGAATGAATGGATTGGGCACATTCTTTGCAAAGTCCTCATTCCTTTAATGCTGTAGTTTGTAAAATATTTTAATAACCATTAAGGCAAGGGAACCCTGTCCCTACCCGCAGTCACTCTTCTTTACCAAAAATGACTATTCTTCAAGATGAACCTTAGAATCATTTTGATTAGGTTTACAAAACAAAACAAAATCTTCATCATTTTGCGGGTCCACTTTGATCTGTAAATTAATTCAAGGGTTATTGTGAGCCAAGAGAAGGTAGGCCTCTCCTTTTTTGTTTTTTTTTTTTGTTTTTTTTTCTCTTCTGTGAATAAGCACTCTTTGCTACTCTGTTCCTAAGTTGGTATTTTTTATTATAGTATTTGAAAAATAGTCTTACCATGAAATTACGCACTTTTCAGAGATTAAAGGAGAGTCCTATCTGGACTGTGGGTATGGCATATGCACCTGCTTTTCTTTAAACAAAGAGCCTTACTGGCACAGAATCCCAAACCAGCTGTCCATAAATGGGGATAGATGGTCTGGACCCTTGTGGAAGCAGCCTCCGTATGAAGCCGAACATGACTGGCTAACTCCTCTTGAGAAACACTCGAAACCATGTTTCCGCCCTGTTCACCCGCATCAGAAGCCTAGAGAGACCTGCTCACTTTCAGTGCCCTCTTCCCCCTTGACAGTCTTTCCTACCCTTCTCTTTGGCACCGGGAACTTCTTTTGTCTGAACCCCACGCCTCCTACCCCAACTGCTCTAAAAGAAAAGTGAAATACTCCCACATCCTCCTACTTCAATGGCCACGTATTTCAGTTGTGAGATCTCCTCTTTTATCACCGCTGTGTTGTAAAAGCTTTTGCCTCCTGAATGAATTTCAGGCAGACTAGTGAGTGGGAAAGCCTGGGAGAACAAAGGAGCTTTTTTTTATTAGTCACATCATCCTGCTTGAAAGGCCGCAAAGGCCCACCACCCTGTGTCTTCTCTGTCTCCCCTGCTCCCCTGTCTCCCCTGCTCTGAGCTGACCCACATGTGCTAACCCCATTTCTCAGTTGACCGTGTACTTTCACGGTCGACTTCACTTTCCTCATAACTAGCAGCCTGAAGGCTGATGCCGGTGATGTCAGGCCACATCGAGTCTCCTGGACTGAAAAGTAACTTGCCTACTTGCCTGCTGCTGTAGGATAGACATCTTAACCTTTCTGTGCCAAGGACCCCTTTTGCTGTTAGTGAAAGTTACAGATGATTTCTTATAAGATCATTTTAAACGCTATAATAAAATACATAGAATTATAAGGAAAACCAGCTATATTAAAATACCATTATTAAGATGTTAAAATACCAAGTTGTGCTACATCATGTGCTTCTTCAGTAACAGTAAATTATCTCACAGTAGGTCTAAAAACAACTGGTTTCAAGTAGTGATGGGCATAAATGGTATATTTGAGGCAGGCTCAACAATTATAGTGTGTCAAGAAAATATTTGGGATTTCTACAGACAAAAAAGTAACAGGTCCTAACATCCTACTGTTTTTTTTGTTGTTGTTGTTGTTTTTAAAGATTTTATTTATTCATTTGACAGACAGAGATCACAAGTAGGCAGAGAGGCAGGCAGAGAGAGAGAGGAGGAAGCAGGCTTCCCACTGAGCGGAGAGCCC
>ML107798.1:0-24043 GCA_003697995.1 Taxidea taxus jeffersonii
TACAGTAAGCAGCTAATAAATTAAAACTGGTCATATTCTTATTAGTGTTGCGGAGAGTTCACTGTACTCACTTCCTCTTTGCTAAGACTTATCACTGATAAGCCCCTTGCTCCCCTACTCCTGGGATTGGGAGTCCCTGGAGGACAGGGTCTCTGGTCTTTCTCCTGCACTCCCACTGTAGCATTCTGTGCAGTAGGGACCCCACCCACATTTGTGGAGTGGAGATAGGTGGAATTACTGCTCCCAACAGCAGTGTTATAAAGTGGCTCCATGGTTGTTACAACGCCTGGCAACATTCAGACGTCCTTCCAGTTAGGATTTGGGTTTTTAGGACTGATCAAGTTTTATTAGTGCTGACTAATATGCATTGTACACTATGTCAGTATTTAATTTGTCGGAACCTACATTTGTGCTGTCAATTTGATGGCATAGCTTTCTTCTGTTTTTAAGTTAGAAATGACTGTTCTAAGTTAGAAACGAGTGAGGAAACTTGCTCATATGAACTACAGCAAACAGAATAAAATGTGAGCTCATGAACTTGTTTAGCTGGGCCAACTTCCCTTCCTCTTTGCTCTCCTCTGCCTTCTCTTTAATGCTCAACTTGACATCGTCTCTAGCTCAGAGTTCTCTTCCTTCTACCTTTGCCTCAGTGGAAAAGTACTTACTATCAGGGCGATTCATTTTTTCCTGTAATGAATTAGCAGGTAGGTCTCTACTTAGGTACCTTTCGAAATGCTGTGTATACCATGACACTTGTAACTTAAGCCACCGTCACTTTGTTGGAAGGTTCTACTGGTTGAAGCAGCTTGGGCTTCATTTCACAAATATTGATTAAATGGCTTCTCAGTAGCAGGCGCTGTTCTAGGCACTGAGGATACAGCAGCGAACTAAAAAAGAGCCGTGCCTTTACAGAACTAACATTTTGGAGAGTGGTAGACCATGAACAAATACTTGTCAGGTAATGGTCTGGAGAAAAAAAAGGCCGGTGGAAGGGATGGAGTGTGTATGTATTGGGCGAGAGGCTATTATTTTAAATAGTGCTGTTCGAGAAGGTCTTCATGGAAGGAGATGAGGGAGCAAGTATGCAGAGATCTGGGGCAGGGGGTTTAGGCAGAGAACAGCAAATGTGCCAATTCTGTGCTGTCCAGGGCTTGGGTGCCTTTGTGACCAATGTGATTTAAAATTCTTTTTAAACAAGCCCCCCCATACCGTTTTACACGGGACTCCACAAATTGTATAGCTGATCCTGATGGTAGGAATGTGGAGTGTTTAGGACCCTTGATGTGAAACTCTTCCCACAAATAAATCCATACCCACACTGGTCCAGGCTTCTGACTCGGGAGCACCTCCTTCACTTGACATACCTCCTTTCCAGGTCCTTAAGCTCTGATCCCAGTTTAAACTAAAAGGGACTTCGAAGGCAGAGGGCTAGCCTCTTCTGCTTCACACCAGCATCTTTCACTGCCACACCCAGCACTCACTCCCAGTCCTTTAGATTAGCATTTTCTGCCTCCATTCCTTGCCAGGGTGCCCAGTGCAATCCCACCAGTAGGTGGTGAATGAGAATAGTTCTTGACATTGGAAAGCCTGTTTTAACAACAAAAAGTGATGCCTGGGTGGCTCAGTGGGTTAAACATCTGCCTTTGGCTCAGGTCATGATCTCAAGAGTCCTGGGATTGAGTACTACATGGGGGAGCCTGCTCTGCCTTCCGGTCTCCCTGCCTGTGCTCCCTCTTTCTCTCTGACAAGTAAACAGATAAAATCTTAAAAAAAAAAAAAAAAATCCCATGCACATTTAGTGTGCATCTGCTGTGTGCAAGGCACTGTGCTGGTTAGATTGTGTAGTGTTATATCATCCATGCATGCAATCAACAGAAACGGACTCAAAACTTCTTGCTTTTTCTCATCACAAGGTACAGGGATTAGGTTAAATGTGAAGAGATAACTTGGCTTTTTGTAGACTGTTTCAGAGCTTAACCACTCTTCATAGCATTGCCTCTCTGCAGAAATGATTTCTAAGTTCTAAATATCTGACTTACTAATGAACTTTGGAATACATTAGGGGACCATGTACATTGCGTTTTGTAGTCTCTCATCTTTATGCTGTTTTATATGACAATGACTTATCTCTAGAAAAGATTTTAGCTCCTTGGGTGTAGACATAATTTCTTTTTTTTTTTTTTTTTTAGACTTTATTTATTTGACAGAGAGATCACAAGTAGGCAGAGAGGCAGGCAGAGAGAGAGGAGGAAGCAGGCTCCCCGCCGAGCAGAGAGCCTGACTCGGGGCTCGATCCTAGGACCCTGGGACCATGACCCAAGCCGAAGGCAGAGGCTTTAACCCACTGAGCCACCCAGGCGCCTCTAGACATAATTTCTTACACATTTTCCAACAGCACCTCTTCTCCCCATGGATATCTGGAATGGCCCTGATTTCAGATTGTGTTTTGAACATAAAACACCTTATTTCAAAAATGTTTTGCTTTTTGGTGTGTGTGAAATATAACTTTAAAAATACTTAGGGAATTCAGAAGAAAAAAAAATCTTGTTAATGCCATTGGTCAGAGGCTGAGCTGTTAACGTTTTGGTGTTCTTCTGTCATCTTTTTAAAAATACCTATTTTGAGATGAATTTGGGATTGTGAATGAATTCATATTTATCTTGAGTGTTTCAGACCCCACCCCCATCAGCCAGTTGTTTTTCCTCAAGACCCAGGTGAAACTGGAATTCTTTCTGATTGAGATTGTGTGGGTCTGCTCTGCTCCACTTTGTAGTATGTAGAGAAAATTTAGATAAATTCCTTTACAAAATGGTCTCCTTTCAGCCAGATTTAGCAGAAATACTATTGCATGTCTATTGTATGTTCGAGGTGCCTTTCTCGGTTTCTTAAAACACCACCTAGAGAGAGCTTTCATGTTCCCTTTGCCCTGGAGATGTACATTGGGAACAGACTTTGAGGCCGTTTCTTCACTTTTCACTGATTTGGCTCTTAGTAATTATCCCTTCTTCTACTAAACAAGAGAAGACAGATTAAATTTCTAACAGTAAGGCACAAAACCAATCCATTTACAGAATTAGTCTTACATTAGCACATAGGAGTACAAATCAGCCTCCCTTGGGATGGATCCATTTGCAATTTCTTTTAGCATTTTTGGAGTAAGGCCAGCAGACTTTGGGAAAATCTAGTATTCACTGACTTTGAATTAACAAAGTAACATGACCTCTTTGTGGGGTTTGTGTGGTGTTTTTTGTTGTCGTTGGTTTTGGGTTTTGTTTTGTTTTGTTTTTGCCTCTTTTCTTAGTTCACCTATGATTTAGGGTTGTGGTCCTCCATTTCTAGTGTGCCTGAGGATCCCTGAAGAAGAGATGCTTGAGCCCCACCCCTGGAAATTTGGGGTAATGAAAAGCCAGGTAGTATTTTTATCAAAATGGTGTTTCTCCTCACATTTGAAGCCATGTTAATACTTTAATGTCTTGGTTTTCCATAGCATTATTAACCAGTCTCACAATTCTTGGGCTATAAAATTGGTACAAAGTGATTCTCTAAACATAGTCTTACTGATATTTTTGTAGTGTGACCAGGTTTTCCTATGTTACTGTTTCCAGTGTCTTTAATTTCCTTCTTTCATTCCTGGAATTTGTTTCTGAATTGTCCACTTCTCCATTTCCATGGTTTTTTTTTTTCTTAGTTTTTTTTTTTCTTTAAGCTTTTTTATTTAAACATATAATGTAACCCCACCACTCTCTCCCAACCCCTCATTTCCATGTTTTTAAATCCATATAAATCAGAACTGGTTCATGTATTCTGGAACTTTTCAGATGGCTGTGTGCTTCAGAGTGGCCTAGGTGGAAGTCTGATAGCACCCTTTAGATGATAAGGTACTTCTCCGCACACTTGTGGCGGATAATATTATTTACTTCTATTTATGAGCTGTGGGAAAGGCCAGGTGGGAGTGCTCAAGCCCCACTATTAGTGTGTGTGTGGTTACTGGGCTAGCACCTCTGTCCAGGATATGGCTCCACATCTTGTCAAATCCTGGGTACCTGTAAAAGAATTACATTTCCACCACATGGTCAAGTATGCTCATAACTCTCTATCTTTTATAAGGTATTTCTCAAATGATCCGTTCCTAATAACAAAGTGAAGTTTATGAATGACTTATTTAACTTTGATTCTTCTTTGTTCTGTTGGTTTAATAATGTCACTCTAACATCATTCCACCTCCTTGAGTAGAGGAAAGGGAAGTAGGTTAGCTAGACTTCTATGTCCAGAGTTGCACATCAGAATCTTTGGGAATGTGTTGAATATAGGACTGTCTTGTATCACATCTCCTGCTTCAGGAAATCAGGTTGGATTTTTCATGAAACGGACTCTGGGGTGAAGTTTTGGCTGCACATGGTTTAGCAGGTTGGCCTTCCCAAGAAGTCCTGATTTGAGGCAAGGGGGACAGCCTTTGTACCTTTCCATGTATTTCATTTTATTCTTGTAACTGCCCTATGAGTAGGTGTGCTCTCTTTTACAAATGAGGAAGCTGAGGCCCAGAGGTATTTAGCCTGGTCACAGGGCTAGTCAGGTGGCAGAACAGGATCATCCGTTTGAATGTTTGTTCTGAACCTCCATCCCGGATGGAGGTCATGGTGGTTGGGATCCAAGAGGGTGGTGGCAGGGGTGTGGTTCTGCTGGGGTAGAGGCACTGTGTTCCAGGATGAGAATAGAAAATCAGCCATCTGAATGGGCAAATGAGGGAAGGCTGCTGCCACCACAAGTCTGGTGACTTCTCTACACCAGAGTAACTAAAAATAAAGTTGATTTCTCTTGCTTTGTTACAGTAGTCCCGTCCAGAAACCAGTTAATAGTCCTAAAGCGGGGGCTGATTGAAGAAAGCAGTGCCTGCTGTCTCTAACAGTGTAGAAGCTAGATCTGAGTTCACTTTGCACAAGTACAAGCTTTTCTTTGACTTCATGCTGCTTGTACGAGGAGAAGGAACGTTCTTCTCTTGTTTCTCTACCAAGCAGGTAAAGTAGGCTTCTTCATCTCACCATGGTCAAATAATCGAAAAGAGAAAGCAGAAGGAAGTCCGAGGTCACAAACGATAGTCTGGTATTGTGTGTGGCTTTCCTCAGCTGGTGGTGGGTGATACCCCTCTCCCCCCACCATGGTTGTGTGTGATACCCCTCTCCCCCACCATGGTTGTGTTAAGGAGTCTCAGGTTATATCTGGGGCAAGTAAGAAAGTGCTGCCTCTTTTCCTCCGTGAATGAAGCCAATTAGTTGTAAGAGGTGACCTAGCCTGACATTAGACTAAGACTTGCCGTTATTTTTTTTGGGCAGGGACCCCTTTGCCTTCTGATTATACTTGCAGATTTTTTTTGCCCCCCACCCCCCACCACGGCCAACATTTCTTTGCCGATTTAACATTCTGTACTGTCTTTGTGCACATAGAACTATCAACTCTTGCTCTTTTTCCCTCCAGAGATCCCTTTTGGCTCTCATACTTAGCCTCTCACTGTTTTTGCGAAGTTGAATACATCTCCTTCTTATGCCTTGCCTTATCTTTTTAGCTCTGAGACTCCTAGATGAACAGAAAACTGATTCCAGAAAAATCTTTACCCTGGATCTTGGTAGGTGATAAATCAATGCTCACACTCCCTTAAGAACACTGAGGGTGGCTCAGTGGGTTAAGCCTCTGCCTTCGGCTCAGGTCATGATCCTGGGATCGAGCCCCACATCGGCCTCTCTGCTCAGCAGGGAGCCTGCTTTCCCCTCTCTCTCTGCCTGCCTCTCTGCCTACTTCTGATCTCTGTCTGTCAAATAATAAAATATTTTTTTAAAAAAGAAGGCTGAAAAAAAAAAAAAGAAGGCTGAGACTATTTTCAATTTTTAGACAGTAGCCTTGCAGTACAGGACTGTTGTATTTGAGTGGTGAATTAATAATCTGCTTGCAACCTGTAAGTCACTGATGTTAGCCAAAGCTTACTAAAAATGAATTTTATTGAGGAAGTTCCATGGAGAACAAACAGCCTGCTTTCCCTAACTTTGCGGGAATCCATGCAGAAGGGAGCTTTAGCAGGTGGATTTGGGAACAGAGGGGCACATATACACACTTGGCTTTCTTTCTGCTTCGCACTCCTGTTTCTTTGTGCAACCAGGATCGTCATGACAGCCTTATCTCTCCAATAAAGCCTGTTACCTCATCCCTAATTGCTTATCCAAAGGCAGGCGAGCTCTAATTTCTCCACATTAATAAATGACACCGAAGAAGAACTGCTTTGTTTGCACTGGCTCGCTCAGGTTAACCAGTGTGGGCCCCCGAGTGCATCAGGAACCCATGTGTTTCTGCGGTGGCCAAGGGGAGGTGGCGCTCACCCCATTCAAAACCAGCATTTCATTTGTTTACTTCTTGCTCATCTTCATGGCCATGTTCTTTTCCTGACTAAAACACTTTAGTGACCTAGGTCAGCATTTCTCAGGCTGTGGGGGCTCACTGACCTCCCAGGCTGGGTGTAGGAGGAGTTGTCCTGGGGGCAGCGGTGGCCCTCTGATTTCAAGGTTCACTTTTTTGGCTGCCCACTACTCAGCTTTCCTCAAAGGCCAAGAAGCTTTCCGCAGCCTTTGTGCTGCTTCCTGCGGCATACCCCCAATTGTGGTCTGGCGCCCTTGCTGCTCTTCGAAGTGTTATGGGAAACAGTCTTGTGGATTTTCTGAGTGGATGTGAGGAGGGTGGGCTTGTGGCAGGGAGAATTCGGAGTGGCTATCAGGTTCTGTGACTGCTCCGAGGAGTAGTGAGAATGCGGGGCTCCCCCTGGGACAACAGCACCTCTCTTGTTCCCACCTAAGAATATCTCTTGCCCTCTGAAGGAGCATTTTCATACCTCCAAAATTGTAAACTTACTTCCTTTTCTCTTTGTCCTTAGAATGAAATGGATGATGTGCCCTTCTTTGATATCCAACTGCCTTATGAACTGGCGATCAATATATTTCAGTATCTGGACAGGAAAGAACTAGGAAGGTGTGCACAGGTAAGTGATTAGTAAACTAACATTTCAGATTTCCTTCCACTTGTAACGAAGAATGGGCAGCTCTTGGGTAACGGAGATGGACTTGTCAGAATTGCAAAGTTTAAAGAAATAATGAAGTGTATAGCAACTTTCCTTGAGGGAAAGCAACCTTGAACTGGAAGGATTGGGTTCCACAACACCACTTGGTGTTTATCTTCTTGTGGCCATCTGTTCAAGAGCTCTGCTCTCCCTGCCGTCTGAGTTACGGTCGCTCTGTGGCTGACAGCTCTGCTCGACCTTTATAGAGCTAGGCTGAGCTGTTAATGTCCTCACCATTAATGCAAAGATGCCAGCCCTTGGTTAAATCAAGCCAGTCGTTAGGTGAGGAGCTGAGGGTCAGCCTGGGGACAAAATAGTGAAGTCATGTGTTACCCGTATTGTCCGAATGACCCTTTAAAGACTAGAATTCCACTCAGTGAGGTGCGAGGCACGTGAGAACAGACACCCCCTGAGGGAATTGCAGATCTGTGTTCCCCATCTCCTGCTTGTTCTGGGGCATATGCCCGTGGGGCAGCATGGTGGCACATACCATCCAGGCCACACTTGACTGTGTGCATGTATCACAGGAGATCTTGATAAAATGCAAACTTGGACTCAGGAGGTCTGGGGTAGAGCCCGATATTCTGCATTTCTAACCAGGTAATACCTGTGTGGCTTTGACCACACTTTGAGAGGCAAGGGTTTATCCCATTAAATTAGGTCTCTTGTTCACTTCTTTTTGGTGAAGGGTATAATGGGTGAAGTGAATAATTTCTCATAAGTTGAATGTATGATTGCTGACCTTTTGGTTTTCATGGACACCTGTATTCCCCGGAGGAGACTAGAGTATTCATTGCCTATGACTCCCAAAGACTTAATTTGTCTAGTGGCTACCATTTCCTATCCCTGGATTCCAGACTGCCTTTTATACAAGTGTCTGCATCCTTAAAGGAAAGGGATCAGTAAAATGGAATGGTACCAGAACTGTGTACTAAAATTCCAGAGGGGCCTGGCTGACTTGGGGTTGTGAGTTTAAGCCCCAGGTTGGGTATAGAGATTACTCAAAAAATATATGTAAGAAATTTGTTAAAAACGTTTAAACATGTGAAGTTAAAAAGATTAAGGCAGTTTGAGAGGTACAAACTGTAGCCAGATGTAGACTCCAGAGCTTGCTACCTCTGGCAGCTCAATGAAGTCACACAAAATACAGGACAACTTTAAAAAGTTTCTGGTTTTATACTATATGAAGCAGTTTGCTTAATCAAAATTTTCTACCTAGACAGGAATTTGAAAGAGCTTTTAGTATTCTTTTTTTTTTTTTTTTTTCCCCAGGTTTTATTTATTTATTTGACAGAGGAAGCACAAGCAGGGGGAGCAGCAGAGGGAGAGGGAGACTCGGGCTCCCCCCTGAGCAGGGAGCCCGACACAGGGCTTGATCCCAGAACCCTGGGATCATGATCTGAGCCAAAAGCAAATGCTTAACCGACTGAGTCACCCAGGTGCCCCAAGTTTCTAGTATTCTTGATTGCCACAATGTTAAGTGGGGGTGTTAGCAAGTATTTTTTAATGCAGAGTCTGGAGTCTTCAGGAAATAATAGAAAAAATTATTCTAAGGCTAAAATTCACTAAATAAAAACGTACTGAAATGTAAACCGTGCTCAGAGCCTATCAAGTGCATTAAGCAAGAGTACCTATATTGTCTTCTTCTTTCCCTTGGAAATTGGATTTGTTCTATTCTAACTTTACACTTTGGCCCTGTTCCCAAGAGTCGAAAACAAGGGTATAGCTAAATGAGTCCAACTCCTGGATTTCAGCCTGATGCTGTTAGCCGGAGTCTTGGAACAGGGTCTAATAGCTAGCTGCTTTCCACAAAGTCAGCATTAGATGATAAAAATCTTCATTCTTGATAGGGAGCTGCTGTTTAAGGAATCCTTTCTTTTAACACTGCTTTTTGCTCTCCTGCTTTATAGAGGGCCATGTGGCTTTCACATCTGCTGCTGGTTTTCTCATCCAGAGAGTTTTATCAGTGAAAGATAGGATCTAGTGGAA
The DNA here is from genome assembly GCA_003697995.1 of Taxidea taxus jeffersonii. Taxonomy (NCBI): domain Eukaryota; kingdom Metazoa; phylum Chordata; class Mammalia; order Carnivora; family Mustelidae; genus Taxidea; species Taxidea taxus. The sequence goes on from ML107798.1 coordinate 9,086, forward strand.
GAAGAGATCCCCCTTTTGGTACAAGGGGGCTGCATTTCAGGATAGATTGGTCATGCTGGTGAGATTATTCTGCAGGTGTGAACAGCTTAATTTGCAACACAGTGGTCCAATTGTCCACCAGAATTTTTCCCTCTTTGGCCAGTTGGATTTGTTTTTTGTTTTTCGTTTCAGCCTAATTTTAAGAGCACACATATAAGCATGAAAATATTCTTAAACAGAACCCCTAAGGTGGCTCTGGTCTATGAAGCCAGGATTTTTTTTTTTTAATAGTGCCTTTGCATGAAGAAGACAATGGATGGCCAGTAATGCTTAGAATTGGCTTTGTTTTTTCAAGCATTAAAATACAAGCACCACATAATAAAAATCAGTAGCATTTTCATTTGTTTCTTGTGGTGTTTTTACTTTTGAAACCAGGGAAAAAGTCCTTCTGTTGAGTGAAATGTCCTGCTGCTGTAGGATTTGATTTTTAGAGGGGGCTCGCTCTATCTGTCCCTCTGTCTCTCTCTTCTCTTTTAATCAAACCACCTTGGGATTTTAGTGAAATTGGGCCAGTTATAGTAGAATTGGCACCATGAACTATATGTGTGCCCTGGAGAAAACTTGTTTGCTTAGATCTTTATGCCAAATTGGTAACTGACTAACAGTAAGGAACCTGGATTGGGAAGGACTTCTTAAGATTTAATTATGCCACAAAGTATGCTGGAGAAGTGATTTTACTCTTTGTCTCCTTTCTGCATCCCTTTGTTTTCTGCTTTGTAGGTTTTAAGCTTTCAGAACTAAAGTCCCACTACATTTGTTTGTGATCCTTGTGTACTTCTGATGCTGACCTTCCTAGCTCCTTGCTATCAATAGTTGTCTCTTGCGGGATTTAGTGTCCCTGTGGGAGTGTTTCATGCTGAAATGTCTTAAAAACAGTATGGCTTTTAGTAAGCAAAGTTATGCATTGGGCAATTCATTGAACAGCTTTATCATTTTGCTACTTATATTTTTATGGGTTTTTTTGGTGTGTATGCCCACAGAATTCCTGGTACTCTAAAAGACAATGTTTTTAAGCGGATAACAATTACAAAATTGTTGTTCAAAATTACAATTTTTTTTTAATTGGAAGAGTAAGTCTGTTATATTACAAGAGGAATTGTAATTCTGAGAAGTAATGGCTTTAGGATTTACTAAGAGTAATTTTTAAAACTTTAAAAAATAATTATAAATTCATGGGTAGTTGCAAAAGATAGGAGAGGTTCTGTGTTCTCTTCTCCTGGTTCTCTTCATTGGCAGTATCTTGGATACAGAGTAATATCAAAGTCAGGAAACCGACATTAGTACAGTCCATAGAGCTTAACTCTTACTTCATCAGCTTTACATACACTTATTTTGAGTGTATTTAGTTCTTCCCAGTTTTATCACAGGTGTGGATTTATGTGACCACACAGTAAAAGTACACAACATTCATCACAAGGATCTTTCGTGCTCCCTCTTATGGGCTGGCCATCTCTGCCCCCACCCCACCCCAAGCCCCTCGCAACCACCAGTCTGTTTTCATCTCTGTAATTTTGTCTTATTTCAGTTTTCATTTGTTTCACATTTTATGTCTGTTTCCTAAAGTATAACTTTAGAAATCTAGCTGTATAGGTAACAATGTCACATTTTTCAAGTAAAAAGTAGAAAAATGTGCATAAAGGAAGCAATGAAGAAAAACAGGGTAGAGATGGAGGTTAAAAGCTTAAGATGTAAGAAGTAGGTGTTACCAAAATAAATCTGGAACTAAAGCCCACTATATTAGATTATGATATTTTTGTTTGTTTGTTTGTTTTTTTCTTTTTAAGTAGGCTTCATTTGGGTAGAGCCCAATGCAGGGCTTGAACTCACAACCCTGAGCTCAAGACCTGAGCTTGAATCAGGAATCAGAGGCTTAATCAACTGGATCACCCAGGCACCCCAATATTTCAAGTTTTTAAGTAGGCTCTACATCCAGTATGGAATACAAACCCATGATCCTGAGATCAAGAGTCACTCGCTCTACCCCCTGAGCCACCTGGGTGCCTCTGATAGCTCACGTTTTAAGGAAAATATGATCTTATGATCTCCAAATAGGAGCAAGTAAAATCTGAGGTTTTATTTAGCTGAAGATCTTCATGAAATCTTTAAAGTTGGAAGTCTCTGGCCAGGTGCTGCTGGATTGACACCCCACCCCCACCCCCCACCCAGTAGTTGACCTAACTCTGAAAACGTAACTGCTGGCAGGGTTCCTTTCATTCTTCTCTCTCTGCTTTGCCTCCTGACTCCATCTCCAAGGGAAGCACGTGCCTGTTTGGGACTCAGGCATTCTCAGAGGTTTCCTTTTAATTCACCAGCTTGTCATGGCTGCCTCCTTTAAAGAGGGGTGCGCCTGGGTGGTGCAGTCATGTAAGTTCATGTAAGTGTCTGGCCCTTGGTTTGGGCTCAGGTCAGGATCTCAGGATCATGAGATTGAGCCCCACACTGAGCTCTGCTCCTGCTGGGGAGTCTGCTTGAGACTCTGTCTGCCTCTCCCTCTGCCCCTCCTGCTCATGTGCTCTTGGTTGCTTGCATGCATGCACGTTCTCTCCGATAAATGAATAGATCTTTTTTAAAAACTTAAAAATGGGGTGACAAAAGCAGCCACTCTGGGAGGAAAGATGGGGAGCTAGATGAGAGAAGAATGGCAGAGCCTCGGTAATTATTTGAACTGAGTCCTGGGGACGTGAGGTTGTTTACACTGCTTACTTCATTTTTTGTGTGCTTGAAGTGGTCTGTCATTAAAAAAGTTTACAAGAAGGAAAAACAACAAGAAGTAGTATTTAATAAGAAAGTCTGAGCCTTTTGAGGGCAGTGCATGCAAGAAGCTGAACAGTGAAAAGCATTGCAGTTTAAGTGTTGAATTGTTAAAAGTTGCACTTTCCCACCTCATTCAGCTATTCACAGGGCCTGCTATGTGCCGTGTACTAGTCTGGAGTAGTGCAGCAGAGAACAGAGCATAAACTCCCCTCTCAGAGCTTACTCTCTATGCGGGAAGCACCCAGTTAAGCAGGGTGTGTTTCAGATGGTAGAAAGTGCTATGGGGAAACTCTAAGCCCACGGAGGTGATGTGGCCGTAGAAGACTTCACAGAGAGGGTGGCCTTTGGGCAAACACCTAAAGGAGGGAAGAGTGAAGCTATGCAGGTCTCTGGCAGAGGCGAGTAGGAAGCGGAGAGGCCTAGAGGCGGAGCGCACCTGTTACGCTTGAGAAATAGCAGGAAGGTCAGAATGCCTAGGATGTGGTAGGGGGAATAATGCCTCTTACCCAAGAGGTCCATGCCCTGGTCCTCAGAACCTGTGCATATGTTACCTCTTACGGTGATGCACCTTTGCAGATGTAAGGAAGTTAAGGACCTTCAGATGGAGTGGTTATCGTGGACGATCCAAGGGGTCTCCATGTAATTACAAAGCTCCTTATGAGAGGGAGGCTGGAGGTCAAAGCTAAGATGCTGTGTTGCTGTCTTTGAAAATGGAGGAAGGGGCCACAAAGCCAAGGAATGTAAGGTGGCCTCCAGAAGCTGGAAAGGAGACAGAAACAGGTTTTTCCCCCGAAGCCTCCAGAAGGAATGCAGCCCTGCCACCTGTACTTTGGTTTTTAGACTTCTGGTCTCCAGAACCATAAAAGAATACACTTATATTGTTCTTAGCCACTAAATTTGTGGTAATTTGTTAGAGCATCTATAAGAAACTGATACAGGTGAGGGTATGAAGAACAGATGGGGAGAAAAGGAAGAAGAAATAGTTAAAATGGGAAAAGGCACTTAAATCCATTAAAAGAACCTGAACTTTTATTCCAATAGAGGTCTGAAGCCATTCAAGTGTTTTGAGCTGAGAAGTGACAAGGTCTGATTTACCTTTTGAGAGGGATCATTTTGGCTGCTATGTGGAGACTAGAGCGAAGGGGGACAAGGATGTAGCAGGGAGACCAGTGAGAAAGCTACTGAACTGACGCAGATGAGAAGATGGTGGCTTGGAGGGCATTGAACCCAATCAGGACTGTCAGTGGGGCTGGGTATAGGGAGAGGAAGAGGAGTCAGCAGGGACTCCAGGGTACTGGGCTTGAGCAACTGGGCAAATGAAATTGTTGTTACTGGCAAGGAAAGACAGATGAGAGAGTTTGGGGGGAAGATCAGTAGTGGGATGTGAGGCTAGAGAAATTTGGGAGGTAGCACATCATTGGTATGTATATATTTTTATAGATTTATTTCTGAGGGGAGAGGGAATGTATGTATATATTTTTTATAGGTTTATTTCTGAGGGGAGAAGAGGAGGAAGAGAGGATCTCAGATAGATGCCTTGCTGAGCACAGATCCTGATGTGGGGCTTGATCTCACATCACATGATCTCACTGAGATCATGACCTGAGCTGAAATCAAGAGCCAAAAGCTAGACACTTAACTGAGCCACCCAGGTGCCCCACATCATTGGTTTAATTTAAAGCCAGGAAACTGGATGAGGTCATTAGGGAAGTGAGTGTAGATGGAGGGGATTTAGGATTTGAGCTCTGTCACATGGTGGTTAGAGGCCAAGATGAGGAGTTGGAGAAGGTGTTCCCTGTGATGTGGGAAGAAACCCAGAACACATGGTCCCCTGGAACCAAGGGCTAACCTTTTCAAGGAGGAAAAAGTGATCAGCCGTTAGTCAAATAGGACTGAGAAATGACCGCCAGGTTTAGCAACTTGAGATCACTGGTGACCTTGACCAGAATCCATGGCACGCACGGTGGGGGCGAAAGTGAGCAGGTTCAGGAGTGAATGGGGAGAAAGGCAATGAGGAAATCGAGCTAATGAGTGTATGTGGAACTGTCTGTACATGGTATGTCCTCACAAAATAGACTTGATTTGTGAACATGTAACCAGAACAATGAGTGTTTCCCTCTGTTGTGGGCCTCACTGGTAACCCTAATCCGGGCAGAGTTAATAAAGCTAGTTTTGGAGCCAAGGGCTTTTTTCCCCCCCTTTTTTTAATGCTGCAATTCACAGTGGTGCTATAAAGCAAAATGCTGGAGACACTTTTATTAGCAAATTCTCACAGCTGAGGCTCACTCAGTGGGGCTCTTACTGGGTAGGTCCATTCCAATCCTAGTGTGTTAAAGAAAGACATTAGGCCTTTGGAAAATTCAAGCTTATAAACTTGCTAGATTTAATATAAGAAATCAAAACTATTATCTTTCCTTTTAGTGAGATGCTTTTAAAATTGTGAAAATCTATTTAGGTCTTGTTTCTTGGTTTTGTTTTTTTTCCCCCCAGGATTAAAAGACATTCTTAGAGCCTGTCACTTTTGTGCCCCTTTAAAAGAAGGGGAGAGCAAAGGCACCCTCCCTTTACAGTTTGCTAAAGAAATTGTTGGCACATTTCTGCGTTTAATATCTAATTGTAGGTACAGTCCTGATCCCTTTTTGGAGGTAATTCTCACCTCTAGCTTTTCTGAATCCCTCAAAGAGATGATTGTTTGTTATCCAGGGTTTTAAACTTTATCCTGAATATTGCTTTCCACAGAATAATCCTTGTGATCTAGGGGTTAGCAGTGGGAATGATGCACCGAAACATCAACTTTTTGTTCTCCGTTTTTCATCCCGTAACCCTGTTAGACAAATTTCAGATCGTGTTATTTAAAGTGACTTGGCATTTTCTTTGAAGCTAATAGAAAAATTTGTTTTCTTCTTCCAGTGTTCTCAAGGTCTAATCTATTTGGGACTTCTTGAAAGTCCCACTGAAAAGTGCCTCCGTTTTAAGTGGCTGAGGACTGTATGATTTAGTACATCTCCCGAAAACTCATCCAGAATGTTTAATTTAATTGGGATCTTCTAGTTTATAGTCACTGAGCGTTGGATTTGGATTTTCTTAAAATGCTGCTGCTGACTGAGTGTCCTGTACTTGGGGTGGGGTTTGGGATCCAGTCTGTAGCTTCCTTGCCCTGGGGGAGAGGGGTCATGCACAAGGTATCTGGCAGGCAGAGGAGAATTGCTGGTCTTCTTGTCCACCTCTTCATCCACTCACCGATAGGTCATGCGAATGTTCTTTCAGGTTGCTTCTGCAGAGCACTAAGGCTTTGGAGACCGTCCTTAGGAAGTGTTCAGGAGCCAAGTAAGTTTGGGGAATGCAGTGTCTCCTGTCCTTCTGAGAGATCAGTAACACCTGGCCATCTATAAAAGCTCTCAGAAGTTCTTCAGCAAATAACTCTGCTTGGTTTTTTTTAAACCAGTGTTTCCCAAATTTATCTAACCATGGAATCTTTTTTTTAAATTTTATTTAAGCTTTTTTTTTTATTTAAACATATAATGTAACCCCCCCACCCTCTCCCAACCCCTCTCCCCCCCACCCCCCTCAGTTTGTTCTATGACATTAAGAGTCTCTTTTGGTTTGTCTCCCTCCCGATCCCTGATATGAGGAAGTGGAATCTTTTTTTTAAGGTGACTTATTAGCCCCCTGAGGAGTTGTTGTTCTACTGAGCATGCTTTGGGAAGTGCCAGTCTATGCAGTAATGCCTACCAACTATATGATCTCTTAGCTACTCTGAGTCTTTCATCCAGTTAACATTTCATAGTTTTTATAAAATTTTACATTTCATGATGTTTACAAAAAAGGCTCCTGGTATCCCAAGATCAAAGTGAGCTGCCCTGGGTTTGGTGAGTACTTTCTGCCCTTGAGGACCCTTTAGAGTCTCTGTGTGTTCGTCCTTCTCTGATACTGTAACCCTCACTTCCGGAGGACTGGTAGGGAAGTGCTCTGCTCTGGAACTGTTTGAGTTGTGCCTGGCTCCATCACGGCTGATGTTGGTCTGTTTCTGCCTGCGCTTGATGACTGCCTAGTTCTCAGACTCGCTCTGGCATGGGCAGATGGACAGACACCACTCATGTCCGGGGCAGGCTCAGCTGCGGCCCAGACATGCCAAAAATCAAACGGTGTTGTTTTGTCTAGTCCAAACCAGAGCTCCAGTGTTCCGTTATCCCATTCTTCCTTGCCTGACCACTTGTGATCAGATGAGGGTTTGTTTCCTTGATGCCCTTATGCCTCAGATGGAGAAGTATGGGATGACAGTGTGGTTAAGTGGGTTTGTAACTGATGCTGTGGCCATGCCCGGGGTGGGCTGCTTAATGGATCCGTGTCAGCTGAAGGGGATGGGTGCAGGGAGGGCTCTAGTGGTTTGCCATGGGCTCTGTCCTTAGCCCCATCCTGGTTAACTTTTTTTTTTTTTTAAATAATTAAGAGGTAAAGGCCCACAAACTATATATATATATTTTTTTTTTCACAGACTATATTTTGTAGATGACTTATCCATGGGAGAAGTAGTTAATGCAACAGATGACAGAATTGGGGTTTAAAGATGCTCTAAAATGTGGAGGTGGGGGCAGAGAGCCAGGATTTAAAATGGGGCTTAAAATTAGATTAAAAAAACTAATAGAATAGAAGTAAGAAGTGGGGACTTTATTTAACTGCAGTTTGTGTTTTAAAAAAAACAAAACTAAAACTAAAGAATAGGGGCACCTGGGTGGCTCGGGTCATCTCATGGTTGTGAGATCAAGCCCTGTGTGGAGCTCCATGCTAAGTGTGGAACCTGTTTGAGATTCTCTCTCTGCCTCTCCCCTATTCTCTCTCTCTCTCTCTCAATCCCTCCCTCTCCCTCTCTCCCCCCAAAATAAACAAACAAAACAACTCTGAAGAATGATGGACACCAAATTCAGGTTATTAGTAATATATGTGTGTATATATATATATATTTTTAGATTTTATTTATTTGACAGAGAGATCACAAGTAGGCAGAGAGGCCGGCCGGGGGGAAGCAGGCTCCCCGCTAAGCAGAGAGCCCGATGTGGGGCTCGATCCCAGGACCCTGAGATCATGACCTGAGCCGAAGGCAGAGGCTTTAATCCACTGAGCCACCCAGGTGCCCCAGGTTATTAGTAATATTAAATGGGTGACAAGTCCATGCATGTTTATAGTGTTTTTGTTTGTTTGCCTTAAAGTGTTTCATAAACAAACTGTAGAAGCTTTGGTGGATTGTTAATTTAGTTGCCATGATGGGGTATTTACAATTGAAGCAGCAAATTAGCGTCTGATAAAATTTTTCTGTTCATGGCACTTGACAGCCTGCATTTGGAGTGTTATTTTGTGCTGGGTACCATATTTGAAGAGGGACACTGTATGTGCACAAGTATTAAGGTACGTTGAGAGATAAGGGGTATGGGAACTAGTCTAGTCCTAGGACAGTTAGTTGAGGGAAATGGGTGATCTTTAGGCCCATGAAATGACTAAGGGGAATTAGGACAGTGTCTTCTTGATTCCTCTTGAGAAGACACCTTCTCGAGAAGCTGTCAGGTGGAGGAAGGAATAGGGATTTCTTGAGAAAGGCAAAATTAGGGCCATGGGTGAAATCCTCTTACTAACCAAAGGGAGGAAGCCCTTTCTAACAGCCAGACGGCTTTGCAGTGGATCAGACTGGTTTGGAAGGTCAGCTCAGCTCTCTGCAGAAGCCGCTTACCAACCAGGGCTGCTATGAGTCGCCCTCCTGTGATGGGAACTGCTCCTGGTTGATCTCCAAGACCCCTCTTACTTCTTCTAGTTTCTAAACCATTTAAGACTTGAGCCTTTGTGACACCTGCAGCATGACAGGGTGGCAATTTGGTTCAGCAAAGTGATGGAAGCCTTGCACTTCTTTATGCTACCTGCCCTAACTTCTGATGCTGGGGCTGCCACGCACAGTGTCCATGCCTACAGGGAAGATGACTTTGCTGATGTGATGGCTTGTTGCACCTGGAGCTTGCATGCCCACAGGAAGCCAGAATTTTCATGTGCCATTAGACTGTTCTGTGGGTCAGTATTGCTTTGACATACTTTTGGTTGAGTAAGGTATTGTAATAATAATTGTTCTTGGTATACTTTGCTTGAGATGGAAAATCAGAAATTTTGACACTGAGACCATCTGAATTCTTGGATTCTAATTTTTACTTTCCAAAAGCTAACCTCTTTTTGCTGCCATGGAGCAAGTGGAGACCCATTCTAGATTTAATAGAAGTTATTTTTTAAAACACAAGGAAGCTAATGGGCTCCTCAAAGTAATTGGAGCAGCAACATTTGTGAGCTAGTTGGGGAGGGGGGGAGTGGCAGACAGAATCCAAGCAGACTCCCCACTGAGCAGGGAGCCCGATGCAGGGTGCAGTCTCACAACCCTGAGACCATGACCTGAGCTGAAATCAAGAGTCGGGTGCCTAACTGACTGAGCCACTCAGGTGCCCCTGGAGCAGTATGATTTTATAATGAATTTGTGCCTCTTGGAGTGTTGTCAGTGTAATCTGTAGTAGTGTGCAACCTATGGGTAAAGAATTATGTTTGCAGGGTCCTTTTCTTGAGCTCTTTGAGATGCACAACAGCTCTGCTGGTGGTGGGGTATGATGATTCACTTTTTAAGGGTGAGAAAACCACTTTCCAAAAGTCATTGACTTTGGTGTTGTGATGGACATTTCAGGATGTCTGATTCCTCCCCACCAGTGAGGAGGAAAGAGGCCCATGAAAGCGGTACAGAGAAGCTTAGTGACTTTGTCATAATAACACAGCTAACTAGTGAAAGACCGGACAATAGAATCTGAGGTTTGGGGTTTTGTTTTTTTCACAAGTGTAACTGGTTTATTTTATTTTATTTTTTAATATTTTATTTATTAGAGTGTGCACAATAGAGAGAAAGAGAAAGCAGGAGCAGGGGCAGAGGGAGAAGCAGACTCCCTGCTGAGTAGAGAGCACATGTGGTAGAGAGAGAGAAGCAGGCTACCTATTGAGCGGGGAGCCCGCTTCAGGGCTTGATCCCAGAGATCATGGGGGATGATCATGGGGGATCCCTGGGATCATGACCTGAGCTAAAGGCAGACACTTAACCAACTAAGCCACCCAGGCTCCCTGTAACTGGTTTTCTGTTATACCATGCTGATTCTTGGATAATGCAGGTGATCTTGAAGCATGTTCCTAAAAACTTGATCAGATATTTCTATATATCTAGATATAGATATATATATATCTTCATATCACTTTAGGTCTCCTTGGGGACATTATATAAAGGCACTCCACTTTGAACTCTTTTGTACAGTACAGATTTATTTTGAATATAAAGAACTCTCTTTAATTTTACATTGTTTATTAATCTTTGAGAACTGCATGTTGTTTTGGTCCTTCATCCTAGCACTGGGATATCACCTTGTTGTTTGTATGTTCAACTGACCCTGTATTTGAGACAAATTGTATGTGGTCATGACATATAACCCTTTTTGTATGTTGCTGGATTCAGTTTTGTGTATATTCATCAGGGATATTGGTTTGTGATTTTCTTGTGCAGTCTTTGTCTGGTTTGGGTATCAGAAGTACTGGCCTTGTAGAATGAGTTGAGATACATTTCCTCATATATATATATATATATATATATTTTTTTTTTTTTTTTTTAAGATTTTATTTATTTATTTGAGAGAGAGAGATTGAGAATGAGAGGAGAGAGGTCAGAGGGAGAAGCAGTCTCCCTGCCGAGCAGGGAGACCTACGCGGAACTCGATCCCGGGACTCCAGGATCATGACCTGAGCCGAAGGCAGTGGCCCAACCAACTGAGCCACCCAGGCACCCCTGTTCCCTCTTATATTTTTTAGAAGAGTTTGTGAATAACTGGTTATTCATTAATCTTTTTTTAACATTTGGTAGAATTCTTTTTTAAAATTTCTTTTAATTTAGTTTTAACCACTTTAAATATTTTTTTTAAATTTTTATTTATTTGTTATAGAGAGAGAGAGAGCAAGCACAGGCAGACAGAGAGGCAGGCAGAGGCAGAGGGAGAAGCAGGCTCCCTGCCGAGCAAGGAGCCTGATGTGGGACTCGATCCCAGGACTCTGGGATCATGACCTGAGCCGAAGGCAGCCGCTTAACAAACTGAGCCACCCAGGCGTCCCTAGTTTTAACCACTTTAAAAATTCTTTTTAAACATCTAGAATTCACCAGTGATGTCATCTAGGCCTGGGCTTTTCTTTGTGCAGAGTTTTGTTTTGTTTTGTTTTTTATTAATAATGTAACTTCTTTACTTGTTACAGAGCTGTTCAGATTTTCTATTTCTTCATAAGTTAACTTCAGTACTTTGTGTGCCTTTTTTTTTTTTTTAAAGCATTTGTCCATTTAATCTAATCTATCTAATTTGTTGGTAAATAATTGTTCATAGTATTCCTTTATAATGCTTTTCATTTTTGTGGTTCATAGTGATGGCCTCTCTCCTTGATTTTAGTAATTTGATTCACCCTCCCAACCTTGTCCCCCTCTTTGGTCAATCTAGCTGAAGGTTTGTCAGTTTTGGTCATCTTTTCAAATAACCAGCTTTTATTTGCTCCATTTTCTCTTTTTATTTCACTCATTTCTGTTGTAATTTTTCTTTCTGCTTGCTTTGGGTTTAGTTTTCTTCTTCTAGTTTAAGTTGGTAGGCTAGGCTATGGATTTTAGATTTTTAAAAACATGAGTTTATAGCTACGTACTTCCCTCTAAGCACTGCTTTCACTGGGCCTCATAGCTTTTGTATGTTACATTTTCATTTTCACTCATTGCAGAGTATTTTCCAGTTTCTTTTGCAATTTCTTTGACCCATTGGTGGTTTGGCATGCTAACATTTGTTAGCGTGTTCTTTAATTTCCACACACTTGTGAATTTCCCAGATTTCCTCCTGTTATCAGTTTCTGATTTCACTTCACTGTGGTCAGAGAACATACTTTATACAATTTTTTAGTTCTTTTGAACTTAGATTTGTTTTACAGCCTAGTATATGGTCTATCCTGGAGAATGTTCCATTGCACTTGAGAATAATGCTCAAATTGTTGAGTAAAGTGTTCTATGGATGTCTCATGTCCAGTTGGTTTATAGTGTTGTTTAATTCTTTTTTTTTTTTAAAGATTTTATTTATTTGACAGAGATCACTAGTAGGCAGAGAGGCAGGCAGAGAGGGGCGGAAACAGGCTCCCTGCTGAGCAGGGGCCCGATGCAGGGCTCAATCCCAGGACCCCAGGATCATGACCTGAGCTGAAGGCAGAGGCTTTAACCCACTGAGCCACCCAGGCGCCCCTATAGTGTTGTTTAATTCTTTGTGTGTGTTTGTTTAATTCTTTTTTTTTTTTTTTTTTTTTTTATTTGTCAGAGAGAGAGAGAGAGAGAGAGCGAGCACAGGCAGACAGAGTGGCAGGCAGAGGCAGAGGGAGAAGCAGGCTCCCTGCCAAGCAAGGAGCCCGATGTGGGACTCGATCCCAGGACACTGGGATCACGACCTGAGCAGAAGGCAGCCGCTTAACCAACTGAGCCACCCAGGCGTCCCTGTTTGTTTAATTCTTAAAGTTCCTTGTTGATATTCTACTTACTTATTCTATCCATTATTCAAACTGGGTATTAGGATCTCCCGGTATTGTTGAATTGTTCAGTTTTGTCACATTTTGCTTCTTGTATTTGGGGGCTCTGTTTTTAGGTATATATGTTTACAATGATTAGGTCTTTGTGATAGATTGGCCCTCATTATAAAAATATCCTGTCTCTGGTAAACTTTTTTTTTTCCCCCTAAAATTTAAGTGGCATTAGTATACGTACTTCAGCTCTCTTTCAGGTATTATTTGCATAGTATATATTTTTTCCATCCTTTTAATCTATTTGTGCATGGGAATCTAAAGTATGTGTGTCTCATGGGGCCCCTGGGTGGCGCAGTTGGTTGAGCATCTGACTCTTGGTTTTGGCTGGGGTCGTGAGAATGAGCTCCACAGTGGGCTTCAGGCTCAGCATGGAGTCTGCTTAAGACACTCTCTGCCCACCAACCCCCTCCCCAACACCCCCTAGAGGTGTCTCTCAGATAAAGTAAAGTTGAACCTTTAAAAAATAAAAAGTGTGTATGTCTTAGGACACCTGGCTGGCTCAGTCGGCATGCAACTCTTGATCTCAGGTCACAAGTTTGAGACCCATGTTGGGTGAAGAGTTTACTTTAAAAAATAGTATGTCTCTTGTAGACAGCATATCCTTAGGTCATATTTATTTAAACTTCCAATCTCTGTCTTTTGATTGGAGTGCTTAGCCCATTTACCTTTAATATAATTACTAATAAGAATTTATATCTCCCATTTTGCTATTTTCTGTATGTCTTAGGTCTCTTTTGTACTTCCTTTTCTTCATTACTGCCTCCTTTTGTGTTTAAATCTTTTTCTAGCATACTATTTTAATGTCTTTGTTTCTTTTAGTATACTTTTTAAGTTTTTAATGATTGTCCAGGGATCTTGAAACAATCTAGTTCATATTAATGCCAAATTAATTTCAATAGTATACCAAAACTGCTGCATTATAACTTCCCTCTCCCTTCTTGGTATATTATTTCATGCAAATTATGTCTTTGTTGTTATAAGCCTATAAACACAATTTTATACTTTAGGCAGTTGTCTTTTTAGTAAGAAGAACATGTTGCAAGCAAAAAATACATTTATACTGTCACTTACATTTACCCTTTTAATGACCTTTACTGATTTACTTCTTCATGTGGATTGAGTTACTATCTAGTGTCCTTCTATTTCAGCCTAAAGGATTCCCTTTAGTATTTATATATTTATATTTATATTAGTATTTATATATTTATATGTTATTTAGTATTTATATATTTATAGGACAAGTCAACTAGTGATTAGTTATCTTATTATTGTTGTTTACCTTGGCATAATTTAATTTCTCTTATTTTGAAGGATAATTTTGCTAGATATAGAGTTACTGGTTGGCAGTCTCATCCTTTAGCACTTTGAATATGCCAGGCTACTGCTCTCTGACCTCCCTGGTTTCTAATGAGAAGTATACACAAGGAGTCTTTTTCTCTTACTGCTTTCATGATTCTATCTTATGATGTGTCAAGGTGTGAAGTTTTTTGAGTTTATCCTTCTTGGAGTTTGGTGAACTGTTTTATTTTTCATTGTATTTGGGAAAATTTTAGCCATTATTTCTTTAGATATTCCTTCTACCTCTTTCTCTTCTTCTCTTATGGGACTCCCATAATGCCTATGTTGGTCCACATAGAAGGTATTCCATAAGCCTCTGAGACTCTGTTAATTTTTTCTATTGTTTTTCTTTTTTTCTTAGACGGGATAATCTTAATTAACTTTAAGTTTGTGGATTCTTCTTTTAGCTCAAATTTGAATTATTTACTACTCTACTTTTCAACTTTCAAACTTCTAATTTAAAAAAAATTATCTGTATTTTGTACTTAATGAAATGTTGTGTTCATAACCTTATTTTCCTAAACTTGCTTCCCTTTAATATTTTGAACTTATAATAGCTGATCTAAAGTCTTTACTAAATCCAAAGTCTGGACTTCTTCAGGGACAGTTTCTGTTGGCTGCTTTTTCTTCCTGTATATGGTTCCTATTTTACTGTTTCTTTGCATGTCTCAACCTTTTTTGTTAATAACTGGACTTTTAAAATAATGGGCAACTCTGGAAATCAGATTCTTTCCCTTTGGGAGGATTAGTTTTTGTTATCTTTGTCGCTGCTGTTTATTAGTGACTTCTCTGGACTGATTCTCTCGTTTGTATTTTGTCATTTGTGACCACTGAATTCTCTGCTCATTTAGCTTAGTGGTTAGCTAGTGATTGGACAGAGATTTCCCTAATGGTGTTGAGGCAATAAATCTCCCAGTTTTTGCTGAGGCGCTCTCTGTATGTTGGGGCATGCTTTCAATATGTCATTAGGTCACAACTCTGTTTTAGCTTTCATTTTGTGCTTGTGGAAAGCTTCAGGGTTAGCCAGAGTGAGAGATCAGGGCTGTCTCAGGTCTTGGCTGCACACACAGTCCTACACATGTATATGGCATTCTTGAGTGCTAGAAATACATTGGAACCTTTCAGAGCCCCTTGTGGACATCCCATTCCCCAGTTTTCCATCTAAGCTTTTGGTCAGATCCT
>ML107798.1:24053-71222 GCA_003697995.1 Taxidea taxus jeffersonii
GGACATCCCATTCCCCAGTTTTCCATCTAAGCTTTTGGTCAGATCCTCTTAGCCCCAGTTGCTAATGTTACCTCAGGCAGCCACAGTGTTAAACAGTTCTCCCTTATTGTTTTTGACAAATACAGTGGAGCTAAGACAGAGGAAGCTTTGAGTCCAGTCAGATAAAGACAAGCCTCTAGAACAGAGCTTTCCAGCAAGCTGTCAGGTCAAGTGGTGACAGTTCTCTGGGGATGGCACATGTGGGGACCTATAAAGCCATCTGGCCCTTTTGGTGACCATTTTTATAGCTACCATAGTTGCAAAGCTATTGGTTTTCAAGGCTACCATGGAGTTACCTATGGTCCTAGAGGAGGAGGATGGGATTAGTGCAAGTTAAAACAACATGAAGGTTGTTCTTACCAAGATGTGGCCATTTTTCTTAAATAAATGCTCCTCAAAATGTTGAAAGCATTTAGTTAATTGCCAGAGTTCTGAAAAAGTTGATTTTTTTTACAATTTTTGGCAGTATTCTTACTGCTTGCATGTAGGAGCAGATTTTTGGAGATCTTTACTCTGCCATCCTGAAAGTTAACTACCTATCAGTACTTCATCAAACTAGGAACCCTGGTGTAATGAGAGTCTGCTGTGCACATGCTGTGTGCTCTCGTCTACTTTGCCTCATGTTCCCTTTTCTTGTCTGGATTCAGTGTCTTGAAGTGGCCCCAAGGAAGTGTTAAGGAGTACAGGTTACTATAAACCAGTGGTCATGACTTTCACTTTATTAGGAATGAGTCTTAATCTTTAAATGGGCAGCAAGTGTTGGGCACTTAATCCCACATTCCCAGAATGTGCTGCAGACTCAGGATCATGTTGACCTCCTGGATCATTTTCTCCTATTGCCAAGAGAGTCCATCTTTCGCACTCTAGCCAACTTTGTTCATTGTCCTGTGTGGAAGTAAATCCATCATCCCCCAGAGGTAGGCTTAGAGGACAAAATACTAATAGTGGAAATGGCCATTTCCTCTGTATACTGTTGGGATTTGAAATTCTGTCCAGACAGAACATTATTTTCTGCATATCAGATCTTACAGTCCTGGTGACCAGCTTGAGTTTTCTGTTAAATTTTTTTTTTAATCTATACATTTAAAGTCTAAGTTTTAGTGTGTAATATAAATTTAATATTCTCATATGACCAGAAATATTGCATTATGGATATTTATTTTGTTACAGGCTTTTATTTCAGAAGTCATCAGTCTCCAATTGTATAAAGAAACACAAGTGCCTTTGGTAAAAAGTCAAGAGTTTCTGGTCTGAAAACCCATGTATGATTGTATAGTTATGTTGAAATTTGTGGTTTTTTTTTTGCCTTTTATGTATTTGTACTTTTTTCTTACGTGTTATATAATAATTCAACCAAGTCATCTAAAATGTGATATGAAATGATAGAACAACAGTTTTGAAATCTTGAAAAATAAAACTGGAAACATTTGCTTGTATTTTTTTTCACCTCAGAGTGTTTTGTTAATGAGACATTTTATACTGCCATAAACTCAGGGCAATAATAAAGGTGTTGATTGATTTTTGGATGACAAGGGGCTTCTCTAATTGCAGAATTTGACATTTGTGTCACTTCTGTTTTAGGTGAGCAAGACGTGGAAGGTGATTGCAGAAGACGAAGTGCTCTGGTACAGGCTGTGCCAGCAGGAAGGGCACCTTCCTGAGAGCAGCATCTCGGATTATTCCTGCTGGAAGCTCATCTTCCAGGAGTGCCGAGCCAAGGAACACATGTTAAGAACCAACTGGAAGGTAGGCAGTAGCCAATATCCTTACCTGTAGAAGAACAGCCTACAAGGACACAGGAATCCGGGCCCTGGCTTAAATCCGGAGTCCCTCCAATTACAGCCTGAGGTTAACTGCCAAAAGCAAAGAGGGGAGTATGGTAAGAGTCCTGTCAGCTGCTGGTGATTTGTTGCCCATTTTGTTCACCGTTAAGAGTCTCTGCCCCCACTTTCAACCACACAGTTTGGGAGCATCCTATTCTCTAGGAGAGGAGGGGTGAGATTGGGGTGTCAGTCACCTCCCCTCTGATGGTTAGGATCTCCGGACTAGTGCTCAGTGCAGCCTCCTTTCATCTTGGCCAACACTGATGGACCAAGAAATGGACCACCATCTGAATACAAAAGAGGAGCTGAAAATGCTATTTCTAGTAAGTCCTTAAGAGGGAGGTTTTAAACGTCTCTAAGTACTGTCTTCTCTCCCCTCACATAACCCACTGGCTTGCTTCCATAGCATTTATCACTTCAGAATCTCTACAGAAATATTAGATCACAGCTAAGAATTTGCACAGTCGAATGTTTCTATGGGAAATAACTGTCAAGAACAGCATTACATAAAGCTGCTCTGAGGCATGACGGGACAACCGTGCAGTGGTGCTGCTTCTTCCTACCTGGTAGCTGGATAGTCCCTTGTAGGGAAGGGGTAGAACCATACGTCCTCTCCCCACTCCTGGAAAGGTCAATCCTAATAGACTTTGAGAACAACACACTTTTGCTCGTTACTGATGGTGACAGATTGCCTGGGTGCCCGTCTGTCCCTGGTCACCTCATAACCTGATTAGTGACGGATACTCTCGATCTGGGCAAACTCACACGGTTTCTAGCAGAGTTAGTAAGCGCAGTGTTTCTTGAATTCAGGGTTTCTCGCCCCCAGCACCAGTGACATTTGGTGAGGACTGTCCTATGTGTGACAGGATGTTGAGCAGCTTCCCTAACCTCTGCGTAGTGGATGCCAGTAGCATTCTCTAACTACCTCCAGTTGTGACAACCGCAAATGTCTTCAGACATGTCGTGCGTCCCTTTGGGGGGCAAAATCGCCTCTGGCTGAGAACTACCTTTCTCAGGAGAACTAGCATAGCCATCCTTTCATAGAGCTTTAAGACCCCACCACTAAGTAAGAAGTGCCCGGGCCCCACAGCTGTGTGCTCACCAGGTCATAAACTCCTACAGAGGCCGCCAACCCTCTTGGCTGTGTGGTGGCATGAGAGACCTCAGTGAGAGGCGGCCATGAAGGTTTGACGGCACTACTTAAACAAGCCGGGCCCAGCCCTGCGGCAGGGGCTGGAATTTAAGGATTGCTGGCGAGTTGGGCATTCACTGGGGCCTTTGCCTCTGGAAAGGAGGGATACTTTTGACTTGTGTTCCTGGCAGCTAAAGTGACAAATTCAGAGATGTCAGACCCTGAGGAGCACAGCAGCTAAGTTTCTGCTTCCGCTTTGGTGATAGAGAAGGCCATGGAGGGAGGCAGCTACTTCCTCCTCATCAGCTGGAGGTGGCAACAGGGAAGGTGTTCAGAGACCCACCTGTAAACCTCTGGCCCTTCATAACTGTGGCAGGTTACGTACAGGTGAACAAAACATCTCGTTTTTTCTCTGACAAGCACACAGCCGTTTGTTTAGTAAGCACTCCATAAATGATGGCCGATTTAGTGAACTGGAATCACTCTTCGCAGCGTCTCGGCCCATTTCCCGGTCCTGTTAGCAGTGAGGACTACATGAGTGAAGTATGGAGTGACGAACCATGCACTAACTGTACTAATGGAATTCTTACTGGGATTCTAGAAAGAAAGCCCTATCAAAACATGAAAAGTTGTGTTAAAGCAAGTTGCTTTCCCTTCGTGTGCTCCCATTTTCTGCTGTGTATGGCCAGCGTCGGGTTGTGGCAAGGGTAACAATCACTCCTTCTGCACAGCATGGCCCATGTCCCGCGTCATGAGCTTTGTACAAATGATTCCAAACCCACAAAGGGCCATAGAGTGGAAAATACATCTGTCTCTTGTGTCTCTCCACCTGCCACCTGGTACCCTCAGGAGCAACACTTGTCATGGGTTTTTGGGTTCCCTTCAAAAGTACCGTTTCTGGGGTGCCTGGGTGGCTCAGCCCGTTAAACGTCTGCTCAGCAGGGAATGTGCTCTCCCTTACCCCCAGCTTGTGTTTTGTCTGTCTCTCAAATAATCTAAAAAAAAATTTACTGTTTCCATGAACCTCTGACCTTGCAGTCTTTATTTTCCCCATTCTGATTTTATCTTTGTATGTCCTTGCTCCTTTTATCCCCGGAGTGTTCATAAGGGTTGTTGACAGGTAAAATACCATTAAATGCCTTCCGTCCTCTGAACTGAACTTTCTAAATACACGCGATGTATTTCTTCTATACTTGCCACTGCCCGCCTATTGTGGATTGTAGTTGTGTGCTCACCTTTATATCCTGTAACCCCCTCAAGCCCAGGAGCAGTGACTCGCATGTCCCATGCACCCGCCCTCCTCTTCGGTGCTTCTCATGTGTGCGGTAACCCATAAATGCTAACCCCTGATCTTACTAGTTGCCACCTTTGTCCTTTGGAATGCCCCAGCAACTTTGAGCACAATCAAGTGCTAAGAAATCGCTGTCAAATGTAGCTGGAAGTGAGGTGCCAGCTTCCGGGGATCCCAAGAATAGTACAAACTGCATCTCCCTTTTTCTTACACAGAATCGCAAAGGTGCCGTGAGCGAACTGGAACACATTCCTGACGCCGTTTTGTGCGACGTGCATTCCCACGATGGCGTTGTCATTGCCGGGTAAGTGAATGCAGTTTTTCACTTAATGATTACCTCTTCATCTTAAGGTCTTTCATTTTTCATGGCCCCCCCTCGGAGTCCCAGTGACGTTCTTTTCCCCTGAGAGCACGTACTTTCCCATGATAGTCCGGGTTTGATGGAAAATCTCCATGATTCTATTGTCCAGCGTTCAGGAGTCTGAAGTTAGTGGTGGGAAGCGAATGGTGTAGAGTGTAGAGCTAGAATCCATTTGTCTCGATATGTCTTTCCTAGCTTTTAAATCACTCTTGTGGCATGTTTCATTAAGGCAAACAGTCTGTATTTTATGAAGACATAAAAAAGTCAAACAAGAATAATACATGTTGGCACAAACAGAGCCTGTTCTTATTCTCTTGTTCCGAAGCAGCTGTTATGAGAAAGGGCCGTGGCCACACGTGATATTCCTTCCCCACCACACAGCACCTGTTTGCTACTTGTCCTGAAATAAGCTTTTTAGTGGTCTTCGTCACCAAGAAATTTAATTTTAGCTTCTGTAAATTCCTGTGGCTACTATTCCAAAAACTCCTTTGATGAATTCTTCCTCTTTTACTAACAGATGCACAAAGGTTTTTTTTTAATGTACAGTGAGAAGACCACTTTGACTTTGGATTGAGAAGTGGTCTTTGAACTACAGTCCCACACTGTATATTTAATGCCCTGAGTAGAGACCATGACACTTAAAACCCTGAGTCTGAATTGTCTTTGGAGTGAGCCCCCACCCAGGAGAGGTTCCTGTCCGGAGGAAACCAATCACAAATCTTGGCCTGAACAGCTTGGTGTAGTAGGTGAGTCTTTTTCTTAAAGAAGACTCTTTGCTTAAGAAGCACCATTGGAGTTAAAAACTCCAGATTGTTTTATGACCTACCATACCTAGAAAAAGTATTTTTGCTTGAAACTAGATACGCCCGGAAAGAACACTTTTCCTTAGCTTTTCTTTTGCTGCCATGATGTAGAGGTGAATGCCCTTCTTGGGACTGCTGTAGAACCACTGTTTTTGGAAAGATGAATGGACCTGAAGTCTGGAATTCTGTCCATTCAGGTATCAGTGCGGCTTTAGGCTTTTGCCTCTCATAGCTGAAATGTGAGCCTCAGAGCTCATGCTTTGTAAGGTCCTTTGTGCCTACAGATTCTAAGACTCCATGGTAACTTGGAAAGGACTTCTGTCCTTCTAGCTTACAGGGGTCTCCCAGTGTGTCAGGAGGCCTTTGAGGACAGAATGTTGAGATTGGACTGAGAGTCCTAAAGGAAATTAGAGATAAAGGAGACTTTAATCTCCAAAGCCAAGTAGGAGTTTATCTGGACGTGGCCCTCACAAAGGCCGGCTGGCCACGAGTCCAGATGCCAGCCCTTCTTTTCCTGCCTCCCCCGTTCCCCTGAGATCTGCTCAACATTACAGATTATGCCAGCACAACACAAAGCGATGGCAGAGTTTTGTGGATCGATAAGATGAAACGTGATCTGTGGGTCAGAGAGGCTCCTCCCGGCTCCTCTTTCTAAGAGAACCTTATGTTTATGGCCTAGCATCGGGTACTTCAGTCTTGCTTGTGTGTAGAGCATCTTGTGTTTATCATTAAAATTTTATCTGGTGGTTACGGTGCTTGTTTTCTGGGTCAGATCTCGAATCCCTTTTCATTTGAGACAGTGGTGTTTGTGGTTACCTCATTCCCAATCGATGTTGTATTCACCCAGCTTTCTACAGCTATGCATCTCCAAGGAGCTGCTTGCAGAGACCCTGGCCACTCCACCGTCTCTCGCCCATCTACTCAGCCTGTGTTTCTCTGCTTTTCCTTCTTCATTTCCTTTTTCTCCCTTTGAACATAGGCAGAATTTGTTCAGGGGCTTAAGTTTTATGTGCCTAGAACTAAACTGTCTTTGTATTGAAACCTGTAAGGTTTACTTCCTGTAATTGGCAGCAAAGGCTACTGCAGAACCATTTGCTTCTTCCCATCTTTTCACACCTTTGTATAAAAAGTTCCTGGTTTGGAGTTGCCTAGAGTTGATCCTCGAAGTTGGGTCTTTGAGTTTTCTTACTTTTCTTTTCACTCAAAGCAGAGTAACCTTCAAACACTTAAATATGCAGTCAAGTGCACCCAAGACCCAGCGTACTCATTAGCTGAGCAGGACCTGGATGATGCCTCTTACCCCAGGCTCGTCTTCCAGCAGAGGAAGCAGATATTGTTGTCAGAACTTTTGTTTTTTTGTTTTTTTTTCCCATGAGTCTTTTGTTTCCCTTAGGGTCTCATGGATGGTAACTTCCAGTTACCTTTTCCTTATGTTCCAAGCCCTTTGAAATTTGTTTCCAACCGAACTTTTTCCTGATTACTCGTTTCTGGGTACTCTTGACTTTTCCCACAGTCTGATTGCTTCTGGCCACATCTCTCTCTCTCTCTCTCTTTTATTTTTAATTTTTTTTAAAGATTTTATTTATTTGTTATAGAGAGAGAGAGCGAGCACAGGCAGGCAGAATGGCAGGCAGAGGCAGAGGGAGAAGCAGGCTCCCTGCCGAGCAAGGAGCCCGATGTGGGACTCGATCCCAGGATGCTGGGATCATGACCCGAGCCGAAGGCAGCTGCTTAACCAACTGAGCCACCCAGGCGTCCCTCTCCCTCTCTTTTAATTGAGATATAATTCCTATACCATAAAATACCCTTTCAAATTGTCGAAGTCCGTAATTTGTAGTATATTCACTAGGCTGTGTATCTACCACTGTCTAATCTCAGAATATTTTTGTCACCCCAAAAAGAAAGCCAGTCCTCCTCCTTTAAGGTCCAACTCCAGTCTTGTCTCCTCCCAGGGGTGTCCACAGCCCCCTGGCCTATTAACCCCACTGCAACATCTGCCTGCTTCCCAACTCCTGGAGAAGTGACTGCACCTTATAGTGTAGCTTCGCCTTAATTAACATTTTTGTTTTCTGTTGTGGCTTTACTTTGAAATAATTAACTTCACAACCATGTATTTTCTTGCTGTTAATTTGTAAGCATCTTTTTTTAAAAAGCTAAAGGTAGTGTGTAATATGCAGTGCCCCACAGTGCTTGTACATTGTTTTATCTGAAGGAAATGTTATAATTTAATATGCAGAACCCCCTCCCACCTGGATACTGCGTGTTATGTGGAAACCTGAGGAAATCCCTAACTTGTTTGGTCCTTGATTTCTTTGTCCTTTCCACTTAGAATCATGTCATCCAAAACCTGGGAGGAACTGTAGAGGTTAACTGTTCCAAAACCCTCCTTTTACATGGCTGCCTGAGGTTCGGAGGTCTGGTGAGCTGGGAGGGTCAGGCATGCACTGCACCACTCCACCGTTCTTATGCAATGTCCACATGGAAAGCCAGGGGGTAGGGCTGCCTTCCTGAGCCCTTGTTTGCTACTCCGACAGCTCATCTATGACAGCTTCATTTTGGGTCTTTTTTTTTTTTTTTTTTTTTTAAAGATCTTATTTATTTATTTGACAGACAGAGATCACAAGTGGACAGAGAGAGAGGAGGAAGCAGGCTCCCCGCTGAGCAGAGAGCCCGAAGTGGGGCTCAATCCCAGGACCCTGGGATTACAACCCGAGCTGAAGGCAGAGGCTTTAACCCACTGAGCCACCCAGGCACCCCATTTTGGGTCTTTTTTTGTGGCACATATCATTCTTTTCTGTTAAAATAAAAAATGAAAAAGTGGTAGTAAAACCATGTTCTTATAAAACCGTTAGAAAGCAGCGAAGAAAAAAAGCCACCTAAATCCCAGCATGCTAACATGGCTCTTGTTATGGTTTTTGTGTATGCAAGTTTTTTGCTCGTTGTTTTGTGCACATTTTTACATAAGCCTAACCTACCTTCTATTTTGGCCTTTATTCCTCACTAAACTGGTAAAGTTTTTTGTGTGTGTTATTACATGCTTTTCATTATTTTCTTTGATTTGTTACAAGAAGTCCTACAATATATCTTAATTTTTTTTATTCATTCCTCTAGTATTGGACATTAAAGTCATTTCCCGTGTCTTGTTATTAATGTGTATATTTTACATGGGGGTTTGCAGATTTCCCCCCTTTTTAGTACTGCCAATCTTCTTGAAAAATTATAAAACACGTGCTTATTGGGATGCCTGAGTGGCTCAGTCAGTTAAACGTCTGCCTTCAGCCCTGGTCATGATCTCAGGCTCCTGGGACAGAGCCCCATGTGTGGCTCCCTGTTCTGCAGGGAGTCTGCTTCTCCCTATCCCTCTCCCCTTGCTCATGGGCTCTCTCACTTGCTCTCTCATAAATTAAAAAAAAAAAATTAAAAAACACATGCTATCTATAGAAACTTTAAATTGCATATAAATGTGTCAAATAAAGAGTCCTACATCTTTCTGTATCCCTTAGTGTGATTATTTTTCTAGGCTAGATTCCCATTAGTGGAATTACTGGATTTAGGGGAATGAATTTTCATATTTTTGAGATTAAGAAATTATTTTTAAAAAGCCCTCATAACTCTAAACTTCCTTCCAGTCTGACTTTTTGGTTTGAAGTCTCCAAACCATCCCGCGAGCCTGCTCTCCTGAATCTCCCTCCCTTCCTTCTGTCAGTGCGATAAATAGCAAGAGAGGACACATTCACGTCTTAACCTCCTATAGTCTGATTTCTATCCCAGGCCTCCCACCAAGCTACACTCTCTCTCAGATCACCAGGGCTTGCAGACCGGTGGCTTTTTCTTGGCCCATCGCCTTCCACATGTTGGCAGCATTGGGTCTTGTTAACTGTATCCTTCTTAAAATGATGGAGGTGGTGCATTGAGCATCTCTGTACCTTCGGAGCCTAACACTGGACCCAGGACTCAGACTTTGAAGAAAGTGTGTACAGAATGAAAACTCTTCATGCTTCAGACGTGCACTTTCTGAGCCTCTTTACTGCATCTTTGACCTGCCCAGGCTCCTCCTGTGACCGTTTTTGCCTTTCTTTGGTCTCACTTGGCCACTTAGCAGTGATGTGCAATGTTCCAGAAAACACAGTTGCCATCTTTGCTGGGTAGATAAGAAGTTCCTGCAACTGTGACAGAGTAATTTAGGCACAACTTTACTTTGCTCTTTCAGCCAAAATTTCTCATTTCTTTAACTGGAGAAAAGTTTGTGTTCAGAAGCCACCGATGTCCATACTAGAAACCCCCTGTCTGTCTCAGGGTTCAGCCTCCAGCTGCATTTTCTCTGTGATGGGGTAACCCTCCGGAAACACAGTGGGGGGTGGTGTATGCTCTTCTGAGTGTTTAGAAGAGAGATTATCTGGAAAGTTTGTTGATAATAAGTGATTAGGAAGTGTGGTTTCTGTTTTTGTTTGTTCGGGTGATGACAGCTCTGAGAATTTTGAAAATGTTTCTCAAATTATGTTTCTCATTAAAAGAACAGAAGAGATGAGCACATGAAAACATGCCTGTCCTGTTTTGTGATGCGGTGACTGTTCTTCTTGTCCCCAGTTGCACTCTGGAAGTTAAAAGAGTGTTGAAAACAGATGACATCATGAGTTCAGAAAGGCCACATTCTAAACCTGAGCTGTAGGTCTAGGTATGATCTGCCAGAAGTAGATTTGCTTTATTGCCACCTAGTGAAGGGGAGAGTGTCTCAGGTAAAACTTCCAGGAGAAGGTCAAGCTGGGCTCAGTGGAGGCCTTGTGCCAGCTCTGCTAACCATTAAGCTATTAGCTCACCAGAAGCTTTTATCAGATGCCCAGGAGTATGGTGGTGTTTTGCAATAAACTCCCTCCTTACTTAAGATTCGTAAGGCTAAAGCATTTCAGTCTGCTTAAGAGAGCATACTTCTCTAGTCACATTAGAGGACCTTTTCTCCCCGCTTTGACTTAAAAGATAACAAGCACCCTCTTTGCGTCAAGGTTTTTCTCAGCACTCCTAAATGTGTTTTTACTTTGGTTTCTGCTGCTGTGATGTTGCCTTTTTAGGGTCTGGTTTCCACTTTTACTGGAAGGAACAGTGACCGTGTACCAGTGTTTCTCCTCTGCCAGGAATGGTTGGAAGGAGAATTATCATTTAATGTTGCAAAATATCAGCTCTCTTCTCTCCCTTGGAATATGATTGTCCCATTTGGTCTCCTGCATTTTCATCCAGCTCTGTTGCCTTTGAGGCAGTTATGCCCAAGTAGACAGGTGAAAGGAGTGCCGGTGCCTCCCGCTAGCAGCCAAGTGACTTCTGGCTGTTGTTCTGGCTTTTCTCTTTGTTAGCTCTGTCTGTCCACACAACCCAGGCTTCTGTAGGCTGGGAGCAAAGCTTTGAATTACCAGTTTATATATACGTAAAATCTCATGCCTGACTCTCTGGTTTGTTTGGCACTTCCAGTGGAATTTTCTCATTTGTGATTAAGGACTGTAGGAAAATAATGGTTCCTGCATCTAAGGTAACTTGAAATACCATGCGTTTAGCCATTTTTTCACCACTTTTTCCCAGCAATTAAAAATGTGCCTTTTCATTGACCACGTACCATGCCACAATATGACTTTGCTCTGAAATTATGTATATTTGCCCCAAATTTTAAAATCTACCCAGGAGCTAATGACAGCAATGATGGGGTTTAATAGTTGGCTAGTTTCAGGTGGATGTATAAAAATGGGTAATACCGGGGCACCTGGGTGGCTCAGTGGGTTTAAGCCTCTGCCTTCAGCTCAGGTCATGATCTCAGAGTCCTGGGATCAAGCCCCGCATCAGGCTCTCTGCTCAGCGGGGAGCCTGCTTCCTCCTCTCTCTCTGCCTGCCTCTCTGCCTGCTTGTGATCTCTGTCAAATAAATAAATAAAAATCTAAAAAAAAAATGGGTAATACCTGCGGCTTGCTTTTGAGACTCTTAATAAAACGTGCTTTGTAAATAGAGACAGGTGGTAAAGTTGTGTTAGACGGATGTCACCTCACTTAGTAAGGACATGCTTTCTATCTTCTTCTTTAAAAACTTTTTCTCTTGATGGTTTTTCTTTCAGCCTTGGTTTATATAATAGATTTTGTACTACTGCTCATTATGACATTGGACTGTTTGCCATAAGGAATTTGATCATTACCCGCTAGGGACCTCTTTTTAAAAATACTTTTAAAATTTATTTTCTGCCATGAGTTGTACATGCTCTTCTGGTAAATAAGTCTGAGGTAAGGTATTGATAAGAGACTGGAGGAGAGCATTACATTTATTATACCCTTAATGAAGGAGCTCCAGAATACCCTTAATAAATACTGGTGAACTCATGACTGCATTTATCCATCTCTGGTTCTCCAAGGAATAATGGGAAGGGCCACAGCTACAATAACTCTGCATAACCATCATTGACTCTGACTCTATTGATTGTGATTAACCAAGATGTATGGAAAACAGTTTTAAGTGTGTAGTGCATGTATCTCGTAAGGTCCATTAAGATGTTCATTATTTTTCAATCGCTGCGTCTTAAGCTGCACTTGATGTCTGTAGTAGAGCTTTTCTGCAGAAAGACTGCACTGTGGGATTGAGTTCATTTTGTTAATTGCATAATACAGTGCAGTCATGTTTCATAGAAAACAGTAAATACTCTTGATTTCATTGATTTGTATTCTTTGGTTATTACTAAATAAAGTATGGAGCATGCAAATAGTTCTTAAAGCCTCTGGATGGTAAGGGCAAAAATGGTTCTTAAAATGTGGGGTCCTCTGAATTTAAGCTGATAGATTCATTCATTGAACACTTACTGAGCACAGACGAATGCTGCAGGCCCCTCCCTTGCTCCCAGGGAGCAAGGGGTTCAAGCCCCAGCAGTAACAGAATAACGTGGGAGACACTAGGGTGGGGGGAGCAAGGCATCCGCCGTAAGACCCTAGGGAAGGGCACCCAGTACAGGCTCAGTCAGGCCGGGTTCTCCTGGAAAGTGACTTCTCAGCTGAGTCCGGAAGGATGACGAGGAGCCAGCCAGGTAGAGTTTTATGGGGGCAAGGATGCAAATAACCTGCTTGCATTCTGCCACTCCTCAGTCCCAAACCAAGGGCAGGCTTTAATAGTCTAGCACAGCATTTACTTTTCTGGT
The DNA here is from genome assembly GCA_003697995.1 of Taxidea taxus jeffersonii. Classification (NCBI taxonomy): domain Eukaryota; kingdom Metazoa; phylum Chordata; class Mammalia; order Carnivora; family Mustelidae; genus Taxidea; species Taxidea taxus. The sequence continues at coordinate 36,659 of ML107798.1, forward strand.
ATGCTGCTGGAATTGAGCTTCAGAATCCTTCTCAACACAGGGCTGTAGGCAACCTCAGTCAATGTACTGGATTTGACACACAGACCATTTGCTAGTCCTGGCCTGAGGCCTCATGACGAGGCTCCTTTCGGCTGCTGTCAGTACTTGATCAGAATAGAATTGTGATTTTGTTTGGGGATAGTTGTATGAATATGGCTCTGTAGACGCTGAAGTTGTATCAGCCTTTCTGTATGTCCTCCCACGTCATCTGTGAAGCGTGTGTGGGAGGCACCCTTGCATCTGCCCGGCCTCACACACTCCTGGCCAGCATAATGAGCCTTTTTTGTTGGCTTCTTGCCTTCTAGTTATAGTGGTAGAATTGATGGGTTAGGTTCATGGACTGTGTCCTGCAAGCCTGAGTCACAATATTGAAAATAATAAATTCCTTATATTGCACTTCAATGTGGATGGTCCTTAAAAGCCATATTTGTTTAAAGACACTGTCATCTGAGGAGGCGGCCTGGCTTACTGACCTAGCAGCAGTTTGAGGAAAGCCTGGGGACCTGTTTTGATCCCAGCTGTATCACTAAAATGTTTTTTTTTTGTGACCTGGGGTAAGTCACTTAACCTTACTTACAGCATTCTTAAATCAAAACAACCCCCAAGGTTGTCATGAAGAGCCTTGAAAAAAAAGAAGTGTTTTTAGTGAATAAGCTCAGGCACCTGGAAGCAAAACATAAACACCCCCTTCCATCTCCCCACAAGAAAGGTTAAAGGTGGGGCTTTTTAAATTTTTGTTTTTAGCTGAACAGCATTTCTTCCTTTTTCTTCGGGCCTCTTAGTCCAAATGAGTAGTCTGTTCATGGAAACTTAGTAGTTAATGGAAGCTCTTTGGTGGTAAATCATTGTAAATTGGCAAATGCTCTGGCGTGCCGAGCTTGAGAGGCTCTATTCCCATTCTTTCAACAAAAAAATCAGCTGTGGTCTCTGACCTATTTATTTGGAGGTAACCCTGCCAAGCATAAAAAAGACTGGGAAGGCATACAGTTTCACTGGTCCGTGCCCTGGACTAGGACATCCTCACTCATCTGGAAAAGGCTTCTTATTCCTTTAGTTTTTCTTTAGTGCTCTCACAGCAGCTAATATGTTAGTTGCCGTTGTACTTTGCACAGACACTAATTAGAGAGCCATCAACACTGGGGTCCAAAGGCTTACTGACAATGCAACTGTCATAGTGGCGTCTTAATTGGTTGAGTGTAATTGTCATTAGGCAGCGATAAAGACATCTGGAGCTCTGGAGAAAAATCAGCTTTTTTTCCTACCTCCCTTCGATATCTGTTCTTGCTTCTCCTGGCCAATGTTGTTAAGCACTTTTAGATCACATTTAGGGTTTGGTCCGGTTCCCTCTGCTCCAGCCATCGTTTTACCCTCCTGAAAATGTCTGTTCCTTTAGCACAAGTTCATTAGCACAGAGTCTGATCTCCACTGCTGTGGCTGCTCTCACTTGCCTTCAATTCTAGAGTCTGGCGCTGAGTCATCACGTGGTACCTGGTAAACCGGTATTACTCTCTGTTTCCCTCAAAAAAGAGACATATAGAGTCTTTTATATTTTGCTTCCCGAGTCATTTGCATTATGCTATTCTCCTGCTCTTTGGCCATGAAGAATGGATTTAATTTAAATGGATATCTTTGAAAGTGTTCTCCTTTACCAAAATAATTTAGCTTATCCCATGCTTTTATAGATATTTCAATCAGTTTGGAAGTAAATGCAAGGAGTTTAACACTTCTCAATGTGTGTGTTCGGAGTGTCTTGGTGATTATCAGCAGTGGAAGGTGGGCAGCAGAAGTCCAAGGAGGCACCAGTCATACCAGTCGAGTTGTTACTCATGGATACATCATCCCGGTCACTGTGTATTAGCTGTGTGTAAGGCACTGTGAGAGAGATGCATTGAGCATTGAGATGCGGCCTTCTTCGGGACCTGAGCATCAAGTGGAGATGTGGCAGGTAACGAACACCATTTCTTTAGATACAGAGCAGTTGATATAGTGGTAGTTGAGCCAGAGAAGGCTTCATGGAGGAAGAGGGTCTGTGCTAAACATTGAGCGGTTGGCAGGCTTGTGCTAGGTCAGTGGTTCTCAGTCTCGCCTAACCACTGGAAACACTGATGCCTGGCTCTACTCCCAGAGTCAGACTTCAGTGGTGTGGGCGTACTTTGAGTATCAGGAATTTGGAAAGCACCCCAGGTGATTCTCATGCGCAGCCAACGTTGGGATCCACTGGGATGGGTTGGCAGGAGGGGAATTACTCCAGAAAGGTGGATAATGTGAGCAAAGGTGATGCAGTAAGAGTATATGGAAGCCAGGAATGGCAGACTTGTCTGGAGACAGGTTCATGCTAAGGAAGACCAGACAATGAGACCGGGGAGAGAAGCTAGTGTGTGGAGGGATCTCTGTGCTAGGCCCAGTAATTAAAATGTCATCAATAAGACGTTGAGGCTTGAGTAGCTAGAGGGCTTTCTAAGTGTCAAGTGCTCTTCTAGTCTGACTCAGGACATCTAGTTGTTGGGCTCATAGCTATGAGCAAGACCCAGCCCCTGACCTTAGAAGCTGATGGGTTCTTAGGGATCTGGACAGACAGACAGTTGCTGTGAGAGAACAGTCTAGGCTACTGTGGTGTAGGCTAGATCACAGGGAGACATAGTCCAGTGGGAAGAGGAGGAGAGGAAGGAAAAATGATTATTCGTGTCGTCAAGTACTTCTTGAGGGCTTGGCTTGCGCGGGGCTGATGGGGCAGGGGAGGCTTGGGACTAAGAGGCCCTGAGGCATTGAGGGGTTTGGATGGGGGCAGCATCCCTGGGGAAGGAAACAGAGAGGACGTGGCCACCGGAACACATTGGGCAGTGTGGGTGGAGCCACGGTGTGTGTGTGTGTGTGTGTGTGCGTGCGCCGCTCAGTTTTGCACCAGGGACTGATCTTGTCACTGAGGAAAGGAAGGAGATTTCAGCAGTGGGCTAGTTTGTGGTGAACTGAAGCCTTTTGAGGAGAACACGGGTTTAATTCTAGACCTGCGGCATCTCAGGGTGAGGGGGACAACATTTCTGTGGAGGAAAAGCCCTGTGAGGACCCGTTGGACATGAACAGAGTACTCTTCTCTGTGGGAGCCCTGCTGGTGAGGAGAGCGAGTGGCAGCTGTATCTCACGGGGGCTCCCTGTTGTGTGTGGGCCGGCAGTTCATCAGGCTCTGGTTTTGTTGTTTTGCCTCGGAACTGTGTAAAAGGGCTCTGGGGCTGGAGCTTAGGTCTTGACATGCTCTCCTCTGTACCCCTCTGCTGGCCACGGGGGCCCCGATGGGGTGCACAAAGGGCCCTGCAAAACTGTGTGTGCGGCCGCTGTACCGGTCATCAAAGGAAAGGAAGTACGTTTCCAAGTCCCGGAGTTCTCAGACCCCTACATTTGCTTTTTGTGTCTTCCTTTCACTCCTTGTCTCTATTTCTGATGGTGTCGCCATCCGTCTCACCTTTCTTTTCTGAAATGACTCCTTCCTTTCATGTAGAGCTTAAGAATCTAATCATGCATAGTCTAGACATTCAAACATGTTATCTTTGTTCAGTGTCTCTATAGCTAAGCAAATGGCTTTAGTCCAGGGAATACCTGAGTTCTTTTCTGGGGTGTCAGGGTGAGCCTGGTAGACTTGGCATAGTGGTGTGTGTTCTTGTATAGGGCTCCTCATTAAGAAAGGTGATCTGGAATGCTGCCTGGAGGACCTGGGAGCCAGCGGCCATGCTTTGGCCACGGTGATATCAATATCCACCCTTGCTTGGGCATCGCCAGGCTTTATAACACTCGTGGAGTGAGTGTTCCTATTTACTGGGGGATCAGTCGTCATGCAGATCTCCTTCGGCCCAGTTTTTGAAAGCGCGTCTCTTACTGGCTCTCTACACCACAGGCACGCTCCCCAGGCACTGTCCTGCAGGGGACAGCCAAATTTTCCAGGTGAGGGAATTTGTGTGACAGAATCACCTTTGAATCACATAATGTTTATATTTACCATCAATAATTTGAGGGAATTACTGCTATATTCAGTAAAAGGAGCACTCCTTTATCAGAATGTTCTTAGTTGGTTGTTTTTTTAATATATATATATATTTTTAAGGATTTTATTTGAGAGAGTGTGTCCACGAGCAGGGGGAGGGACAGAGGGAGAAGCAGGCTCCCTGCTGAGCAGGGAACCCAATGTGGGGCTCGATCCCAGGACCCCAGGTTCAGGACCTGAGCCAAAGCCAGATGCTTAACTGACTGAGCCACCCAGGGGTCCCTCTTAGTTTCTTTATTAAGAAATCTCACGTGAGAGATTGATCTGTAACTACTTGATAGATGTATCATGTGATAGATTTCAGTAGTTGAATTCATCTCAGAGATTATCTTGAGTCTTTATGGACTAGGAAACCCTGAAGGAACTATGGCCAGGGTCTCTAGAAGACTGTGAACCTACTTAAAGCTGTGTGCCTGTCTTTGTGTTTGTAGGGTACATCATTAGACTCTTAAAGCCTTTCTAACATGCCTCCCCATGGTTAGCTGATTTACATGTTGAACCAAACTCTCTGTAGCAGATGTAAGGAACTTAGCATAAATACTTCAATGGCAGACAGCACACCACCTCGTCATCTGGCCATTCCATTATCCTTGTGTCTGAGGGGCCTCGTGTCTGAGCAGGTTCTGGCCCTGTCTTGGCTTTGATGGAGAGAGTCATTTGTTGGAGTGGCAGTAGTAATAGGAGAGAGTGAGTGCTCCTATTTTCTAAGTGGGCAAAACCGGGGAGTGTCATGCATTTCGGCAAGAGCTTTTCATGAGAAGGCAGCATTGTCTGGCTGCTAAAGGCAAGATTTAATTGTTTCAGCAAATCAATTAGTCTTTAGGGACTTTAATCAGTCAAATCTGATGCATGGATGAGGCATTAGAAAGCTCGTGCCTGTAAGACCATTAGTCCTTAGCATTTCTCTCTTGGTCTGTCTTTTGTGTATGTGTGTAAATACTCTGGCCTCTACAGATTTCTGCTAGCGATCCCTTTGCTGGGATAATGCAAGGTAGTAGATTGCTTATGAGAGCGTAAGGGAGATCTTGATATCAAAATCTTGTAGTATGGTGTTCTCATTTGAATTGTCACCCTTGTGCTGTGTGAGAGCATGAACTGTGTTCATAGCCTTCTGTCAGCTAGGTGACCTTTCCTCCTGTTGGAATTACTCCTCTAAATAACATTACAAGAATGGTTGCCCACCAACAAAATCTTACTTCTGTTGTTTTAAGGTTCTCCCTGTTTTCTCTACCATGGCCCTGCTCTCCAGTCCCCGTTTGGAACCAAGTGTGCTCTTCTTTTCCAGATATACATCAGGGGACGTGAGGGTGTGGGACACCCGCACCTGGGACTACACAGCCCCTTTCCTGGAATCAGAGTATGAGGAGGACGAGCCTGGAATGCAGCCATATGTCTCCTTTGTGAGGATAAACAGCTCGCTGGCGGTAGCAGCTTATGAGGATGGTAAGTAACCGCAACCCTCCTCCCTATTAAGGGAAAAAAGCTTTACAAAAATTAAGCAGCTGTGGCCGGCTCCCCCCTGTAATCCCTCCATACATACACGTGGGCACACACACATGTTCACACACATACACTCACTCTTGCCTTTATGTGAAGAAGTTGGCCAATAACCCTTCCATGCATTAGTAGGCAATGGAGCAGAGCACCCAGTAAGACTGGTTTAATTCCTACTGGAACTGGCGGGCTGGGCTTCAGTGCCAGACACGAGGCTGGCCAAGCCATCTTAAGCAAATAGCTTGTTTGATATAAAATATTAAATATACTTGGCCTACTTTTCCTTTAGTCTCTGCTCAGTCCAAAGGGAACAGGGGAAAGGGGGGATAGACAGATAATCTGTTTACAAATATGGAAAGAGAAAAATAAAAGTCAGTGCCTACCTTTTCCTGGCATTTACATACCATACAAAATAATTTATGGTGATGGATTGTCTCTTTGGGATTGATAGTTATTTTTGTGTATGAACAACCATGGATTTACAGAACTAGGTAAGAAAAGCCTAAAATTATATTTACCTAAGTCATGTAACACCTGTCAGTTTGTAACTAATTGTAATGTATGTTTGTAACTAATGTAATAATAATTTTGATGGCCATGATATCCTGTGCTCCTAAGTTCCATTGTGTTGTGACGTTGCAATCTCCAAAAGCTTGATTTCCCCATTTGCCTGATTTGGACCATGAAATATTTTGGAATGTTAGTCTTCATGTCATGTCACTGTTGGAAATATTCAGAGTCAGTGAAACAACCACAGAGTCCATGGTTGGCTCAGATGGACAAAACTGTAGTAAAGTAATTAATGGGCAATTTTATATCTATAAGTCACTTAAAAATAGGGCTGAAATCTTGAAATGTATTACTTTACGTATTACTTTCAACGTATTACTTTAACAACATGAACTCTGTTCTTTCAGTTTTGACGTTAGTGGACTCCATTGGTAGATTTTCTTTTTAGCTTCTAGAAATTCAGCTAAGCTCTTTCTGAGGTATGTAGTATTTCCTGTATGTTTGTTGAGCTCCTGGGTAGATAACATAAGATTGGCTTGAGTGTGTTTCCAAACTACCAATGTTTCCTTAAAAAATGAGTATGCAAAGGCTGTAGTACAATTAGAACCCTACAGTTTTAGCATCCTCTCCTAGCCTTCCCCTGCCACACATGCCTGTGCACACACACACATTCTTCTTCAGATGGGAAAACAGGGGCCCAAAGAGACTAGGTGATTTACTTGAGGCTCAGTTGTGAGTCCAGTAGTGAATCCAGAAGTGTGACTGTGTGTCCCAGGCCACACTGGGGTTGGAGTACACACTTTATCTGCTACTAAACACAGAGACGTCTACAGAGATGTGCACCTGGTTGATTGGCATCCATCTCCTATCTTGGGGGCTTGAAAACCCAGCTTGAGGAGATGGGCTAGTGTGCTGCCAGTTTCTCATCATTGGTCAGAAGTGTCTTTGTCCCCCTCATCCCTATTGCTGCACAGAGCCCCAAGAAACCATGTAGATGGGAGACAGAAACTACCTTCTTTGTTTTGTTGTTGTTGTTGTTTGTTGTTGTTGTTGTTTTTATTATGTTAGTCACCATATAGTACATCATTAGTTTTTGATGTGGTGTTCCAAGATTGATTGTTCACGTATAACACCCAGTGCTCCATGCGATACGTGCCCCCCTTAATACCCACCACCGAGCTCACCCATCCCCCCCCCAAAAAACCCTCAAATTGTTTCTTGGAGTCCACAGTCTCTTATGGTTCGTCTCCCCCTCCGATTTCCCCCTTTTCACTTTTCCCTTTTCCCTTTCTTCTCCTAATGTCCTCCATGTTATTCCTTATTTTCTACAAGTAAGTGAAACCATATGATAATGCTCTGCTTAACTTATTTCACTCCGCATAATCTCCTCCAGTGCCATCCATGTTGATGCCAAGAGTTGGGTATTCATCCTTTTTGATGCCTGAGTAATATTCTGTTGTATATATGGACCACATCTTCTTTATCCATTCATCTGTTGAAGGGTATCTCTGCTCTTTCCACAGTTTGGCTATTGTGGACATTGCTGCTATGAACATTGGGGTACAGATGGCCTTCTTTTTACTACATCTGTATCTGTGGGGTGAATACCCTCTTTGGCAAATACTTGGTAAATAATGTCCAAAATGTATTTTTGAAACTTGATTTAAAAAAATACAGTTAACATTCAAACAGAGCAAAAAATATATACAATGTAAAAGAAAATATATCCCCTCAAAAAGCTCAACTGCTCCTCCCTTGCATCCTGCCTTGGTCCCTCCCCTTGCACATCTTACACATGGGTCCTGTGCTACGTACTTCTCTGCACCTTGCCCTTGTTTTTGTTTTTTAAGATATTTGTTTATTTATTTGACAGAGAGAGACACAACGAGAGAGGGAACAGAAGCAGAGGGAGTGGGAGAGGGAGAAGCAGGCTTCCGGCTGAGCAGGGAGCCCGATGTGGGGCTCAATCCCAGGACCCTGGGATCACGACCCGAGCTGAAGGCAGATGCTTAATGACTGAGCCACCCAGGCGCCCCCTTGTTTTGTTTTTAACATAATGACACATCTTGGTATCTTTCCATATTGGCACTTAAAGGTCAACCTTATTTTTTTCCAGGCTGAGTACAGTGGCACAATGTGGCTGTTATTTATAATTAGAGCCCTTAATGACGCACACTTGGGTGGTTTATACACGTCGATGGTTTATTTTTGGTATTAAAAACAGTGCTGTAAGCAATATCCTCAAATATCACAATGGACTTGTGCAAATATAGCTGTGGGGTAAATTACTAGTAATAACTGGGTTGGAAGCTACACATGCTTTATGTTTTGATAAATATTACCAAATTGCCCTCCACAAAGGGTCTCCCAGTGAATGGTCGTACACCATGTGTATGAGAGCAGTGGCTTCCTCACGCGGGTCTGATAGGTGGAAATGGCATTGTACTCTTGTCTTTGCTTTCCTTTCTTTATATGGATATGTGAACACCTTTTTATTGTCTTTTTTTTTTTTCCTGTTTCTCTGCAAATTGCTGGTTCCTGTCTGTTTTCATTTTTCTCTGGGTTATCTTTTCTGGTTAGAAAGGGAAATAGTCTTGCCATACCTATTTAAAAAAATTTTTTTTTCAGTTGGTCAGTCAGTTATTCTTCAGTGGACTTTGTTATGATTTATTTTTCTAGGTGGTAGTTGTAGATGTATGTAATTTTGATTTTTTAGTCTATAATTGAGTGGGTTTTGTTTTGTAATTTAATGTTTTTGACTAAGTACATATTTAGGGATGTAAGATCAAACTAATAGAAATGGTTACCCATTGAGAAGTCTTACTTCTTTTTTCTTTTTGAGATTTTATTTATTTGATAGCACAAATGGGGAGCGGCAGAGAGAGAAGCAGACGCCCGACTGAGCAGGGAACCTGATACAGGGGGGGCTCTATCCCAGAACTTGGGATCATGACCTGAGCCAAAAGCAGACGCTTAACCACCTGAGCCACCCAGGTGCCCCAAGAAGTCTTGCTATTACCCATTTTTGTCCATTCCATTTTAAAGCAACCGTATATTTTAGTTCTGTTTTTATCCTCCCAGTATTTGTGTTGCAGATGTGAATGTTCGTATTCTCCCCCTTTCTTAAATGAAAGACCGCAAATTACATTATTCACGTTACATTATTACACATTACATTATTACACATTGGTTTTTTTCACTTAATTATCTGTCTTGAAAGCTTGTCCATGTCTGTGTGTAGAAAAATAGCCTCCTTTCTCCCCGTTATACCTGCACAGTATTCATGTGTACAGGGAGCGTGGTTCAGCTTACACAGCCCCTTACTGAGGAATAGCTGTGTTGTTTCAGACCTTCTGCTGTTACAAGGTAGCAATGAACCTTACCTGTAAGACATTTCATGTGAGTAGAGGAATGGTAGTTTCCTATAAAATTTATGAATCCAAGGGTAAATGCTGACGGGGTTCTACAGTTTTGTACTCTCACCAGCCAGGTCTGCATGTATGCCCATCTCATCACACTTTGGCCAGCAAAGTGTGTCTCAGACTTTGAGGTATTTGTCGGTTTGATAGACTGGAAATGGTGCCAGACTTAGCTCCAATTTACATCTCTCTTAGCCTAAGATTTCTTTTCATATTTGTACCTGCTACTTGTACTTCTTTCTTCTGATAAGCTCTGGCTCATTTTTCCCACCCGAATCTTGACCAATATAGAGTTTATCCTGTGACGGTATAAAATACGAATCTGAGGCTATTTTTTCCAGCCTCTTCTTAGAAAGCCCATCACTCCCTACCTCACTGGCCTGAGGTGCTGTTTTTATCAGTCTTTACATATGAGATTCTCTTGGTACTCAGGTGTGTTTCTGCGTGTTACGCTCTGATTGCTTACGTTTATACCATCTCGTTGATGGTATATGGCATTGTTGATGTCACGATTCATGTATCTCCAGTTCATTTTGGGACTAGGATTATGTCTTCAATGAGAACTCTTGCATTTTTACTTCTCTTCTCACTCTGAGCTTGCTTTACTAGTCGATGGGGGCTTTACTATTTCTGGGATACGCAACAACTTTTCAATTTTCTCCCAGACCTCAGGTGGCATTGTCTTTGGTCTCACTTCATTTTAACAGATTGAGACTGTGATATTTATACCAACATATTCATGAGTAGCTACTTCTGAGGCAAAGACAGATTGAAAACATCAAATGCACATTTTTATATTGCTCCTTTTCAGGAGCAGCAAACAGGCACTTCTTAGGCAAAACATGGCAGGAAAGAAATGTACCTTGTGGGGTCTGCTGTACAACATTTGTGACGGTGCCCGACAGAAGAGAAGAATATGATGAAATGAGTTAATGAACTTCAGCTCCCTGGCTGTGCTGAAGGGAAGTTCTGTAGTCACTGAAGCCCCATTGATGGTCTACACACGTATTCCCCGCAGAAGGAGTCAGATCCAGAGGGGAGATGGAAGCTGCTTTGGGAGAAAGTAAGTCGTCCCTACATCCTTTTTAGCCTCCTCGCCCGGTAGGAACACTGTACACCCACCCGGGGTGTTGAGATTTGGCAAGGTGATCCACAGTTGTGATTTTTTGAATTCCAACCCACTGGCCTCATATTTCTTCTGCCTTGTTTCCGATTGTCAGCACTGGCCGTCCTCCAGTTTGATTTTACCACTAATTGTGTTGCACGTTACCGTACCGAAATGAATCAAATCAAAATGCTTTTCCTGGAGCATTAGATAAAGCAGGCGAAGGTTCTGAGTAATGAGCAGATGCTGCTAATGCAGGGACAGTGGGGACCTTGCCAGGACTCCATCTGCTCCACGCTCGCCTGCCTCTGGCCCCAAGCCACAGCATTAGGGAAGGCGGTGTACTCGAAACCCACTCTCCGTTCACAGAGTTTATCTTGAAAACTCACTGTTTGGTGAGAAATGAGATTACACATTTTTTAGGTGCAAAGAAGTTCTCGTTTGTCCCTCAAAGTGGAGAGGAGAGACCAGACCCAGTGCATATTGGCATGCAGAAGCCGAGATGGGATAGCCAACGGTCGTCTCTGTGTGCTGCCATGAAGCAAGGCAAAGTGGCTTATCCACTTCTGCAGCACTCCCAGTGCAATTGTCTGAACACACACATGCTCCATTGTCCGGGGCTGTGCCCGCCCTGGGCCCCAGTGACTATGATTTCTCATTTACTGGCGCAGTAACAATGGATGGGAGGAGTGGGTCTCTCCAGGCTTCTTTTTAACAGAGAACAGTAGGACCATGTTTTGGTTAGATGGCTATGATGAAGAGTGGGTGCTTTTAAAACTTCATAATTTTATGGTTTTTTTAATTAAAAAAAAGACAGTTCTTTGATAGTTTTGCTTATGTCTCTTCTTTGTATGATGATGGTGACATTGGAATGTGATGATACAACCTTTGAATGTAATACTATACAATAAACAATATTCCTCACCCCCCAATCAAGATAGAAGTTTTACAAGGGAGCATTAACATGCTAAAGCATTGCTTGGGAGATGGCTAAGACAACTGGTTGTGGGTTGTGGATGTGATTTTTTTTTTTTTTTTTAATTGCCAAGGCCTGCCTTTTCTGGTCATTGTTCTCTTAAAAGTTTCAACAACCAATTTTTGCTTGAAATCTTTGCCTAACCTTAGGTCTGGGGGTCTTACTTAGGTATTTGACAAAACAAAATGAAACAACTTTCTGATAATCCCAGAATACCAGGTATAGTCCTTATAAAAGATAGGATACCTTTATAAACATGAACAATGAACAGTAGGAATGCTCACGTTTTAAAGGTGCTCAGAGTGGAATTGAACACTGAAATGCAGGGATGGTTCTTTTGGTATTGAGGGATTTGAGGAATTGAACTTTAAAGTTGACTGCCATTTGGCATGGTGTAGAGTGTTAGACTGTGCTTCATATAGACAGGCTATGGGGACTATGCTTATGTGATGGAAGTTTTTTTTTGTTGTTGTTGTTTTTAATTTATTTGACAGACAGATCACAAGTAGGCAGAGAGGCAGGCAGAGAGAGGAGGTAGCAGGCTCCCCACGGAGCAGAGAGCCCAACGCAGGGCTCCATCCCAGGACCCTGGGATCATGACCTGAGCCAAAGGCAGAGGCTTTAACCCACTGAGCCACCCAGGTGCCCCTGTGATGGAAGTTTTTGAATAAAAACTTTTTTTTTTTTTTAAAGATTTTATTTATTTATGTCAGAGAGCGAGCGAGAGCGAGCACAGGCAGAGAGGCAGGCAGAGGCAGAGGGAGAAGCAGGCTCCCTGCCGAGCAAGGAGCCCGATGTGGGACTCGATCCCAGGACGCTGGGATCATGACCTGAGCCGAAGGCAGCCGCTTAACCAACTGAGCCACCCAGGCGTCCCTGAATAAAAACTTTTTAAAAAGATTTTATTTATTTATTTGATAGAGATCACAAGTAGGCAGAGAGGCAGTCAGAGAGAGAGGAGGAAGCAGGCTCCTTGCTAAACAGAGAGCCCAATGCGGGGCTCAGTCCCAGGACTCTGGGATCATAACCTAAGCCGAAGGCAGAGGCTTAACCCACTGAGCCACCCAGGTGCCCCTGAATAAAAACTTTTTAAGTTTTTCCATTTTTCAGTAAGAAGAGTTTGAAATTATATTTCATACTTACTTATGTATGCTTTGGCCTGAATATGCATTGTAACTAAGTATTAGGGCAGTGTTCCTCAAATGGGTGTCCAGAGAGAGAATCTTGAGCAGGAGCTGTGAGATCTCCAGGAAAGTTTGTTGTTGTTGTTGTTTTTAATCTGTATTTTTATAGTAATCTAAAAAAAAAATCTGGATCCTTTGACCTTGTAACTAAACCATGCTGCATGATCTCAGTATTTGAATTTGCATTTTGTGTTCACAGGCTGTGATCACCTACATGCCTTGTGATCACCTACATGCCTTGTGGTTGTTTTTCATACTGTGGGGTCCACAGATGACTTTTTAGAGAAGTCTTCAAGCTCTCAGATTTAAGAAACCCTGAGAAGGGAAGTTCTCTCAATTTCTACGATTACTGCACATTTTTGATATTACTAGTGAAAATAACTTGAAAATTTTTTTCATACAGAAAGTGGTACATTGAATTTATGTTATGAGATTTGATATTAATCTTCTGGTTTACTGGGGTGGTTTTACTGAAAATTGGTTTTTAATAATATACAGTATGATGCATAAATTCAAAGTAGCTGTCCAGAGTTATTAGGGTTGAGGTTAAAAATGGAAAGGAGCAATAAATAGCACAGAGTATCTTTGTTGAGGGATAGTTTAGACTAGAGAAATAAATTGTCCACGTTCTTAAATGTACCTAATGAAATCCACACGTTAATTTTTTTTGGAGGCTGATAAATCAAATTTGCAGTGCAAGAATTTAATTTCCCTTTTAATACTTGCAATTTTGATTGTGGGATTTATTCTACACTAAGCCCTAGGGCTCTGTTAAAGCAGAAGTAAACTTATTTGTGGAATGTATTTTTGTTTTAAAAGCAAGATGTGTGTGCCTGTCAGCCAACTTAGTCAAAAAGTCATTAAGCAAGCTACAGTGGAGTAGGAAGCCAACGCTGCGGGGCAGGGACAGGTGGAGGAGGGAGTCTGAGTGGGACAGTGGCCTGGCAGGTGTGGAAGATTTGTGACATCCGGGGAAATTGAGCAGGTAAGTATATTCAGGGTAATGGAAGCCAGTTTTCTCACTATTGGAGAAGGGAGTTACAGGCATGGAAAAGGGCTATCCAGATGAACCCTGCGGGGCTGTATTGGAATAGAATGTGTTGGTGTGGAATTCCTGATTTTGATATAGATAAGTAAATAGAGGTATCTATATGTTTACATGCAAGCATGTTCATATATGTCCTAGTTTCATTTGCTGTGAAGGTATAGAAGTAGCAATGAGCATAATTGCTTGGATCTTAAAAATACCAGTCTTGGGGCACCAAGGTGGCTCAGTCAGTTAAGCATCTGCCTTCGGCTTAGGTCATGATCCCGGGGTCCTGGGATCGAGTCCCAGATAGGGCTCCTTGCTCAGCGGGAAGCCTGCTTCTCCCTCTCCCCCTGCTTGTGCTCTCTCTTGCTGTCTATCTGTGTGTGTCTCTCTCTCTCAAAAAAAAATCTTAAAAAAAAATACCAGTGTATTTAAAAAAAAAAATACCAGTGTCCACTTTGCCAAGCAGCCCTTGGCGAAGAGGCTGACACCAGGGCTTGGGTAGGGGGAGAACAAAATAATCCTGGAACATCCTGTTGTATCAGGAAATACGGAAGTGCTTAAGGAATAATGGTGACATGTCAAAAGAATACAGAACCCACCTTGAAGGTAGCTTTAAAGAGGTCAGGCTGGTCTTTTTGTGGGATGTCCTTCAATTTGGTTTTCTAATACTTCCTTACTATTCGACTCGGTTATGTGTTTTTGGCTGAACTATCACAGAAGCGATTCTGTGTTCATCTGAGTGCATTCTATCACGTAGCACAAGATGTCAGTTTGTCCCATTACTGATGTTAAATTTGATCGCTTTATTAATTTGACATTTGCTAGGCGTCTTGACTATGAAGTTACTTTTTCCCCCCTTACTCTGTAATGTAATTAGGGTTCAGCAGGGAAATTCTTTGAGATGTAATATCCCATCCCTTACCTTCTCCTCTGCTAGTTTTAGCATCCGCCGATTTTTTTTCTCAGTTATTGCCATTACAACTGCCAATTAGTGATCTTTTTTTTTAAGATTTTATTTATTTATTTGACAGAGATCACAAGTAGGCAGAGAGGCAGGCAGAGAGAGGAGGAAGCAGACTCCCCGCTGAGCAGAGAGCCTGATGTGGGGCTCGATCCCAGAACGCTGAGATCATGACCTGAGCTGAAGGCAGAGGCTTAACCCACTGAGCCACCCAGGTGCCCCTGATCTTCTAATTCCATAATTCCTTCTACATTTGTTAGGTGACATTCTGTGGTAAATGTGTACCTCTGTTACTGTCATGATTTTGATACTCAGATTGTCCCAGATTTGGCTAGCTGTCAAACTCATGAAGGTTAAAAAAAAGGGGGGGGGAACTATTCCAGGTTGAAGGACACAAAGCAGCTGAATGCTATGTATCATCCTGGATTGGATCCTTTTGCTATAAAGGACATTACTGGGACAAATGGCAGTGGGATCTGAATAATGGGTATATAGAAATTCTTGTAACTTATCTGTAATTTTCAGATTGTTTCAAAATAAGTTAAAACTTCTGTTTCTGATTACGATGAAATAACAGGGACTAGGTTTATCCTCTGCCTTAAACTGGAAAACTCGACAGAATGTATTAATGATTTTCAGACTTTAATCTCTAAGAAATCAGTCTTGGGCTGTTTTTCAAACAAGAGGAATCCTTGTTACCAATCCTTGTTAATCCTTGTATACCAGCTTACCAACTAGAAACAACCCAGTACAGGGAAAGGGAACCTGAACAGATAGATCCTGGACCTCATGTTGAGGAGACACCAAGAGGTCAAGAAGCCAAGGTGGAAAGAATTTGTGGGCCAGAGTATCAGGAAGAAGGGAGCTGCACAGAGAGAATTCCACAGACCTAGAGGGACCCCTCTGTCTTTGAGTACTGCTTTGCCCATGTTTGAGAAGAAATACCGGAGAGCAGGGAAAGAACCACCTGAAAGAAGAAGGCGGAACAGTTTCTGAAGCTCACATAGGGCTAGGAATGGTTTGTATCCCCACCAACCAGCATGGAAAGACCTCACTCTTATAAGGCCACTGATATCATCTGCAGGGCCCACACGCAAGACTTAATCTAATTCTAATTACCTCCCAAGGCCTCATCTCCAAATAGCATCACATTGGGGGTTAAAACGTCACTCTGTGAATTTTAGGGGGAGACATAGACATTCAGTCTGTAACACTAACACTAAAGCTATTAAATTCTTTTTAAAGATTTTGCTTATTTTAGAGAGTGAGCAAGAGTGCATGATGGGAAGAGCAGATGAGGAGAATCTCCAGGAGACTCTGTGTTGAGCACAGAGTCTGAAGTGGGGCTTGATCCCAGGACCCTGAGCTCATGACCTGAGCCAAAACCAAGAGTCAGAGGCTTAACTGCTGAGCCACCCAGGTCCCTGAAAGCCATTATTTAAATATGAATATACAAATAGTTTTAAAAAGTGAAAGGATGGAAACTTATACAGTGCAAACAGAAAGCTGGAGTGGCTATGTTACTTTCCGGCAAAATTTTAGAACAAGGAATATTAGGGATTAAAAGGGGAATTTCGTAATGATAAAGGGGTCAGTTTATCAAATGGACATAGTAATCCTAAATGTGCATCTCAACACAACTTGAGGCAACCCCTGGGTGGCTGAGTCAGTCAAGTGTCCCAACTCTTGATTTCAGCTCAGGTCATGACCTCAGGGTCATGAGATCAAGCCCCACATCAGGCTCCACGCTCAGTGGGGAGTCTTCTTAAGATTCCCTCTCCCCCACTGCCCTGCCCCCTGCTTACGCTGTCTCCCTCTCTAAAATAAATAAAATCTTTAAAAAAAAAAAAAAGGTGAAACAAAAGCTGATAAATTGAAAGGGGAAATAGATAAATTCATAATTATAGTGGAAATTTCAGACACTTTTATTTCAGTAATTGATGTGAGTAATTGGTAAGGTCATACAAGATTTAACAATGTTGTCAGCCAACTTTACCTGATTGGATTTATAGAACATTCCACACAACAGCTACAAAATACACATTCTTTTCAGGTAGTCTTAGAATGTTGGCCAAGATAGAGTATGTTCTGGGCCATAAAATTAGTTCCAGTAAATTTAAGAGGATCGAAATCCTGCAGAATATGTTCTCCCTGAAAGTACCTTTTCCAGCAACCATGAAATTAAAGTAAAAATAACAGAACTCTGTAAAATCTCCAAATATTTGGAAATTAAACAATGCATTTATAAATTCTGAGTTAAAGAAGAAATCAAGAAATATTTTGAACTGAATGAAAACAAAAAACCTTATATCAAAATGTATAGAATGTAGCTAAAGCAGTGCTTAGAGGGAAATTTAAAGCAATAAATGCTGAAATTATAAAAGTAGCAAATCAGTGATATAACATTTCACTTTAAATAAAAAAATAACAAATTAAAATAAGCAGGAGAAATACAGTAATAAAGAACAGGGATCACTGAAATTGAAAAAATACTACAGGAAAATCAAAACTAGTTCCTTTAAAAAAAAAAAAAGTGACAAGCACTAGTCAGAGTGATTAGGGGAAAAAAATACCAATGTCAGGAGTACAACAGAGGGACATCATTATAGATCCTACAGTTGTGAAGCAGACTACAGTGAAAAATTATGAACAAGTTTATACCAGTAAACTTGACCTCTTAGATGATGTGGATAAATTGATTTTTTTGAAAGATAAACATTACCAAAATTCACTTAACTAGAAAATTTGAATGGCTCTATTTCCATTAAAGAAATGGAATTTGTAATGCAAAATTTTCCCATGAGGAAACCCACAAGCCCAGTGGCTTTACTGGTGAATTCTACCAAGCATTTGAGGAAATAATACAAATTCTGTACTCTCATAAAATAGGCTAAGAGGCAACACTTTTCAGTTCAACTAATGAGACCAGCATTATCTTCATACCAAAACCAGATAAAGAAGAAAAAAGAATAACTAGTGTATGAAAACAAGGAAACTATAGATCAATATTCCACATGAACATAGATGTAAAAATGCTGAACAAAATACTGTAAAACTCAATCCTATAATACATTAAAAGGATAGTAAATCATAGCCACTTAGGATTCATCCAAGGAATTCAAGGTTAGTTTAACATTTGAAAATCAGTTCATCATAGTAACAGACTATAAAAGAAAAACCTAATGGTCAACTCAGTGAAACACAAATTTGATAATTAAAAACTCTTAGCTGACTAATATAGAAGGGAACCTTTCTATGAAAAACCTACAGCTAACTTCATATGTAATGGTAAAAGACCATGCTTTCTCAAAACTGGAAACAAGGCAAGGATGTCCACTTTTACTACTGTTATTTTAAGCATTGTACTGGAAGGCCTCCTTAGTGCACTGATGCAAGAAAAAGAAAGGCATATCGATTGGAAAGGAAAAAGAATAATTGGATAAATTGTCTCTGCATAAAATCCTAAACCATCAACCAAAATGTTGCTAGAACTAAAAAGGATCTTTAGCAGTGTCACTGTGAATGAGGTCTGTATTCAAAAGCCAGTTGTATTTTTTCAAGTTAGCAGCAAACAGTTGGAAAAATATAAGATAATTGGTGATTAATTCAGCAAATACTCAGCAAGATATGTGTAAGACCTGTGTGCTGAAAACTATAAGATACTGAGAGAAATTAAATGAAGCCCAAATAAATAGTTATATTCATGATGGGAAGATTGAATGCTGTTGTTTTTTGTTTTTTAAGATTTTATTTGACAGAGATCACAAGTAGGCAGAGAGGCAGGCAGAGAGAGAGAGGGGGAAACAGGCTCCCCGCTGAGTGGAGAACCCAATGCGGGGCTGGATCCTAGGACCGATCCTAGGACCCTGGGAACATGATCTGAGCCGAAAGCAGAGGCTTTAACCCATTTAACCCATTAACCCATTTAACGCCCCTTGAATGCCGTTTAGATGTCAGCTGTCCCCTCATTGACCTAGAGATTCAGCCCAAACCTAACCAGGATCCATTCAGGCTTTTTCTTTTTCTTTTTTTTTTTCTTTTGGTGAAAGTTGATAAACTGATTCTAAAATTTAAAATCTAAAAGAATTTAGAATCTAAAAATCTGAAAATGCAGAGGACCAAGAATAGTGAGGAATGGTTTTGAAAAAGAAGTAGAAAGTTGGTAAAGTTACCATACCCAATTTCAAGATTTGCTGTGAAACTGTAGTCTTCAAAACAGTGTGATATTGGCCTGAGGCTAGACCAATGGAACACAATAAAGTCCAGAAAAACCCACCCACTGATTTTTTTTTTTATAAAGGTGCCAAGGTCATCCAATGAAGAAATAATCATCTTTCAACAAATGTTGAAACAGGTATCTCTATGCCTTTTTATTTCTGCTTATGAACTTCAACTCTTATATCATGCCATCTACAAGTTAACTCAAATGGATTATAAACTTAAGTATAAAACTTCGAGACAAAAACAAAGCAGAAAATCTTTGTGAGCTTGGGTTGGGCAAAGATTTCTTAGGATACAGAAAGCGCAAATTAGAAAAGAAATGTTGAGGCAGCTCAGGTCATGATCCCAGGGTCCTGGGATCGAGCCCCGCATCAGGCTCTCTGCTCAGCAGGGAGCCTGCTTCCTCCTCTCTCTCTCTGCCTACCTCTCTGCCTACTTCTGATCTCTGTTAAATAAATTTTTTTTTAAAGTTTTTTTTTAAATAAGAAAAGAGAAATGTTAGACTTCATCAGAAGTAGAAACCTTTGATCATGAAGATACTAAGAAAAGGAAAAGACAAGCTACAGACTGGCAGAAAATATTTGCAAAACACATATTTGATGTATGACTTGCATCTAGAATATATAAAGAACATTCATACTCAAGTATAAGAAGACAACCAGCTGAAAGTGGCAAAAGTTTTGACTAGACCCTTCACCAGAGAGGACCTATAAATGTTGAATAGACACCTGAAAGGTTGCTCAATATCATCAGTCATTAGGGAAAGGTAAGTTAAAACCACTATGAAATAAACTGTTACACCCACTACACCCAGCTTAAAAAGACATGATGCCAAGTGTTGGTGAGACTGTGGAGAAGTCAGCACTTTGATTCCTTGCTCGTGGAAATGCAAAAGGGTGTCGCCACACTGGAAAACAGATTGGCAGTTTCTTTTATAAAATCCGAAACTCACCGGGTGACCCAAGCACTCCCACTCATGTATTGTCCAAGAGAATGAAAACGTGTGTTCACACAAAAACTTGTATTTGAATATTTATAGAATTTTATTCATGACTGCTCCAAACTGGGAGCAACCTAGACATACATTAATTGGTAAATGAATACAGTTGTGGTACATCTTTATAGTGAGACATTACACGTCAGTAACAATGAACAAACTACAGATATGCACACCAATATAGACAAATCTCAACAGCATTAGTGCTGCGTAAAAGAAGCCAGACACAAAAGAGCGTATACTGTATAATTCCGTTTGTGTGGGATTCTAGAGGAAGCAAAACTAGGACAGAAAGCAAGTGAGTATTTCCCAGGGGCTGGGACCAAGGGAAGGTGACTGCCTGTAGAGCTGGGATGGAACTACTCTGTTATGCCTGTGGTGGTAGTTCCGGTACTGTATATATATTTGTCTGTTCCCGTCAAATTTTGCATGTAAAGTAGAGGAGGGGTTTTTGGTGTGTAGATTAGACCTCAGTAAAACGTTTTTTAAATGCCCGAAAAGTACTATTTTAATATTTTCTGCAATATAGTTGATGCTACCCTTGTAGAGTTTTGTTGTTTTTTTTTTTTCTCATCAGGAAAGGACGGGGTCTCTGAGGTGTATTAAAGTAGAAGGACAAGAGTGCTTTCCTGCTCAGTTCTGCATTTGAGTGGTTGATCATCAAGAACAGAGAATTCCTCTGGTTGGTCCATGGCCACTGGAACACATTTAGTTATTGAAGTTTTTTTATACACACACACATATATATATGTATATTTTTTAAAGGTTTTATTTTTTAAAAGATTTTATTTATTTGATAGCCCACAAGCAGGCAGGGTGGGGGAAGCAGGCTTCCTACCGAGCAGAGAGCTCGATGCAGGGCTTGACCCCAGGACCCCGAGATCATGACCTGAGCTGAAGGTAGAGGCCCAACCCACTGAGCCACCCAGGTGCCCCAAAGATTTTATTTTTTTATTTGACAGAGCACAAGTAAGCAGAGAGGGAGGGAGAGGGAGAAGCAGGCTCTCCACTGAGCAGAGAGCCCAATGTGGGGCTTGATCCCAGGACCCTGAGATCATGACCTGAGCTGAAGGCAGCCGCCTAGCCTACTGAGCCACCCAGGCACCCGTTTTTCTATATTTTTAATTCTAAAATAATCCTTCATGAAGACATCTGGACCTATTTTCAAAAAGATCCAAAAAAAATGGATATTGTACTATGGGATCATAGTGGTAGTGGATATTGTATATATATGGGATTGTAGTAGCAGTAGACGTGGCCAAATATAGTTGCTGTGTGGACTCTGAATTGTTCCTCCTTCCTTTTTTTTTTTTTTTTAAGACTTTATTTATTTGACAGAGATCACAAGTAGGCAGAGAAGCAGGCAGAGAGAGGGAAGCAGGCTCCCTGCTGAGCAGAGAGCCCGATGCGGGGCTCAATCCCAGGACCCTGAGATCATGACCCGAGTGAAGGCAGTGGCCTAACCCACTGAGCCACCCAGGTGCCCTCCTTCCTTGCTTTTAACTTTGCTTCCGTATAAGACTTAAAACCCAGGATCATGCAGTATTACAAAAAGAAATTCCTAGATAAGCAGCTTTCCCCAACCCTTTATTCTAAGGCTATGGCACACTTTTCTGTATATTTTTAAGAGCATATGACCTTTTATGCAAAGACCTAGACTAGCTTATTCTACTTCCTAAGAGTTGGAAGTGTATATTGTTACCCTAGTAACATTAAATATAGCTAGTGCCCATATCTTGGTTTCTAAATATCATTAATTCTTCAGTAAAAGGAACCAGTGCTAGGGGAGACAAATACAGAATGAGTCTGTAATATCTTGTGGGGCCAGAAAGTAAGGGTGTTTAAAAAAAAAATGGATAACAGAGGAAAGAGGGAAGCTCTATTTATAGGACAGCGGAACCAAACTGGAGTTCCTTCCCAAGAGCAAAATCAGGGACAGTTTGAGCAACAAAATATGATAGTAATGGATTATAACCTATAGAATAAAGAAGTAAATATAAGCCCATCCTGATATAAATAAATAATTGAATAAATAAAGGAGAAGAGACGGCTCTTCTTTACAGTAGCATTTCAGTTAATGAATTTGTATATGGACAAGTGTGGTGAAAATAGAAATTCGTTTGGCAAGCACCACAATAATTGTTGCAGGCAAGAATCATCCATGGATGCTACAATTAGTATGATGAGAAATAGGATATTTGCATAGTTCCAAATTATTTCTCCACAAGAGAAAAATAATAACTTTATAATGGAGAAACCTGACTCTAAACCGAAACCAAGTGGTGAAAGTTACCATTATCAGCAATGAGAAATTGACATCATGTACCTCCCGATACACGGAAGAGGCACGTTACTTCTGTGCTATTTTTGCCAGAATGCATAACCTGATTATATATTTTTTTAAAGATTTTATTCATTTATTTGACAGACAGATCACAAGCAGGCAGAGAGAGAGGAAGGGAAGCAGGCTCCCTGCTGAGCAGAGAGCCCGATTCGGGGCTCAATCCCAGGACCCTGAGATCATGACCCAAGCCGAAGGCAGAGACTTAACCCACTGAGCCACCCAGGCACCCCCATAACCTGATTTTAAACATGACTAAACATCTTGTTTTATTAATCAGGGCACTTTATTTTTTTGAAGACAAGCATTTTGGAAAATAGGTGTGTTATGAAAGTTTTTGTTAGTGCTTTTCCCCCCTATAGTTTAACAATGTAAATGGATCTGTTATCTCATTATAATAAAAGCCTTTGTAAAAAAAAAAATGACTAAACATCAGACAACTGAGAGATCATCTACAAGATACATGGTCAATACTTTTCAAGGGGCAGGGGCAGGAAGGACAAGATAGACTGAGGAATGGTCTCAGAGGAAGGAGACAGGACAATTAAATGCAATATGGAATTCTAGATTGGATTCTGGACCAGGAAGAGGATGTGGGCCATTTGGTGAAATGGGAATAAGGTCTGTAAACATCTTGTATCACTGTTAATTTTTTGACTTCCATCATGCTACTGTGGTTATGTAATGTGTTAACCCTTGGGGAAGCTGGGTGAAGAGCATATTGTAACTCTTTTGTATAATTTTTAGGGCTTTTTTTATAGGTCTGAAATGTTTCAAAATTTTAAAAAATGTTAGATCATTAAACAAGATTAGATTCTTTTTTGCATAGTGATTTAATGCTGTGTTTTTATGTTAAATAATTTTTCAGGAAAAAAAATGTGCCTGTCCCTTTTCTGTTTGGCTGAATTGGGAAACTGAATTAGATGAGATTAGGGTCCTTATTCTTCTGGTGGTGGTTATACAATACAATACAACACACTTTGTTTCTGTATCTTGCTGTTTATCTTTGGGCTCTTCCCTCCCCCTTTTATTTAATGTATGATGGTATGAAATGGTATTTCATTTCCAAAGAATACTTTTTAAAGAATGATATAGCTATTTTATTTTAAAATATCAATATTTAGCAATAATGCAGAAACTAGTTTTTTAGGCCACTACTTAAAACTTAGGATAAACAAGTTTTGTCAGGTTTGGTTTTTTTAAGATTTTATTTATTTGATAGACGGAGATCACAAGTAGGCAGAGAGGCATGCAGAGACGGAGGGGGTAAGCAGGCTCCCTGCCTAGCAGAGCCCGATGCGGGGCTCTATCCCAGGACCCTGGGATCATGACCTGAGCCGAAGGCAGAGGCTTTAAACCACTGAGCCACTACATTTTGTCAGTTTTATATATAAGATGTGAAAGGGACATAGGATTTCACTTATATGGAATTTAAGAAAACAGAAGAGCATAGGGGAAGGGAGTAAAAAATAGATGAAATCAGAAAGGGAGACAAATCCATGAGGCTTTTTAAAAAAATTTTTATATTAACATATAATGAATTATTAGCCCCAGGTGTTACACGTCTGTGAATTGCCAGGTTTGCACACTTCACAACACTCACCATAGCACATACCTTCCCCAATGTCCATAACCCAACCACCCTATCCCTACTCCCCACCCCCAGCAACCCTCAGTTTGTTTTGTGAAATTAAGAGTCTCTTATGGTTTGTCTCCCTCCTGATCCCATCTTGTTTCATTTTTTTTCTTCTCTACCCCCTACAACCCCCCGCCCTGCCTCTCAAATTCCTCATATCAGAGAGATCATATAATTGTCTTTCTCTGATTGACTTATTTCGCTCAGCATAATACCCTCTAGTTCCATCCACGTCGCTGCAAATGGCAAGATTTCAGTTCTTTTGATGACTGCATAGTATTCCATTGTGTGTGTGTATATATGTATGTATGTATATGTGTACATATACATATATATGTATGTATGTATATATATACATACATACCACATCTTTATCCATTCATCTGTTGATGGACGTCTAGGTTCTTTCCATAGTTTGACTATTGAGGACATTGCTGCTATAAACATTTGGGTGAATGTGCCCCTTCGGATCACTACTTTTGTATCTTTAGGGTAAATACTCAGTAGTGCATTGCTGGGTCATAGTGTAGCTCTATTTTCAAGTTTTTGAGGAACCTCCATGTAGTTTTCCAGAGTGGCTGAATCAGCTTGCATTCCCACCAACAGAAAGGGTTCCCCTTTCTCCGCATCCTTGCCAAAATCTGTCGTTTCCTGACTGGTTAATTTTAGTCATTCTGACTGGTGTAAGGTGGTATCTCATTTTGGTTTTGATTTGTATTTCCCTGATGCTGAGCGATGTTGAGCACTTGAGACTCTTAATGCTAGGAAACAAACTGAGGGTTGTTGGAGGGGAAGAGATGGGGTAACTGGGTGATGGACATTACAGAGCGCACGGAAGTAATGAGCAGTGGGTGTTATGGAATACTGGGTGAATCACTGAATTCTAGCTCTGAAATTAGTAATACACTATATGTTAAATAATTGATCATCAAAAAAAATTTTTTTAAAGATCTGAAAGGGAGATCTGGTTTGCCAAATTAAGTTTAGGGGATAAACAAAGTCTGAAGGCTGCTAGTCTATATATATATATATATATACATATATATGTATGTGTGTATATATATATATATACATATATATATATATATATATATATATAGTTGGAGATAAGACTGTTCAACCTTATTTGCCAAAATAAATCTTGTTTTTTAAACAAAGTTTAGTTTCATTTATCTGACCAAGAAAGTAAAATACAACATAAAAATTTTATTTGTCTAATCCTAAACTATATATCCACAAGCTGATTAAATATTAATGTATGCTTACCTCCCTTAGATTTTTTATAAGTAATTTTTAAAAAGATTTGTTTATTTGACAGAGAGAGAGAGATCACAAGTAGGCAGAGAGGCAGGCAGAGAGAGGAAAGCAGGCTCCCTACTGAGCAGAGAGCCTGATGTGGGGCTCGATCCCAGGACCCTGGGATCATGACCTGAGCCAAAGGCAGAGGCTTTAACCCACTGAGCCACCCAGGTGCTCCTTGATTTTTTTTTTTATTGTGTTATGTTAGTCACCATACAGTACATCATTAGTTTTTGTTGTAGTGTTCCATGATTCACTGTTTGCGTATAACACCCAGTGCTCCATGCAATTTGTGCCCTCCTTGATACCCATCACCAGGCTCACCCATCCCTCTATCCCCCTCCCTTCTAAAACTCTCCGTTTGTTTCCCAGAGTCCATAGTCTCTCATGGTTCATCTCCCACTCTGATTTCTCCCTCTTCGTTTTTTCCCTTCTCCTAATGTCCTTCATGCTATTCCTTCTGTTCCACAAATAAATGAAACCATATGATAATTGACTTTCTTTGTTTGACTTATTTCACTTAGCATAATCTCCTCCAGGCCCGTCCAAGTTGATGCAAGGTAGATCTGTGGATCTGGTGTTCAGAGGAGAAATCTGTACTCGGCTTTTAGAATGCCTCACCCCAGGGAGCACAGAAGGAAAAGGGAGAGCCCTAGTTTAAACATTACGGCCCTCCTGGCAGAACACACCTGCACATGGGCAGATTTGCACTTGGATTTGATGCCTAAGTGAGATGTGAGATTATCTGCTGCCCCCTTTTTCTTCTCATTTGGTGTAACTCAAAGCTAACTGGTGGTACTATAATCTGAATCTTCATGTATTTTTTTTCTACTTTCCATTTGAGCCATTTAATACATTTATTAAAAGGGAATTAATTAATACTATGATTTCAGGATATTTTGAGGATTTGGAATGAGATTTCCAGAAGTTGCAAAATATCATTGCTGGAATTTTCATTGTAAATCTGTTCTGAGAATGCACTTAGTTTGCAGTGTAGCTACTGAAAACATTTGTAAAACACCAATTCTGCATCTCTACTTTTCTTAGTGATGGCTTTTCAAATTATTATTTTTAAAAATCCTTTTATTAGGGAAAATTCAAAATACACAAAACTGGAGAGAATAGTCTGATGACTCCCCATATACCCATCCTTCAGCCTCAGTAGTCATCAGTGTTATTGTAATTACATGTTTTAAATATTATGTGGTTATATCACTCAGTAAGTGGAACCATTTTTGAAGATAGACATATTTTACTTTTAGTAACAAAGAGCATTTTTTAAATTATTATTTTAAGATTTTATTTATTCATCAGAGAGAGAGAGAGAGAGCACAAGCAGGGAGAGAGGAAGAGGGAGAAGCAGGCTCCCCGATGAACAGGGAGCCCAATGCGGACCCTGAGATCATGACCTGAGCCGAAAGCAGTTGCTTAACCCACTGAGCCACCCAGGCGCCCCACAAATAGCACTTTTTAAAAGAAGAGAAAGAACAAGGAGGCTAAGACTTACTGAATATCACTCTTGGCCTAACCCAATGCTGGGCTCTCCTGCACCTGTCTGGACAGGGAAGTGGTGGCAATGTTACAGACTCCTTTGGAGTTTAATTCACCTTAACCCATCACTGAGTCAGCAGTAGGATTTGTATATCAGAGTTAACTATTGATTGTAAAATTATGTAGATTGTGGTCGGAAAAAAAAAGTCTTGTCACTAATCATATTAACATCTAGAAAGGTATATGCATATTATAATAAAATTTTTGATATAGTATTACATGTGGAAAAAATTCAGATTGTACTAGAAGATGTGTAGTAAAGTGTAAGTATTCTTTCTCTATCTACCACCACTTGCCCCCTGATTCCCCAGTACCAGAGTCTCTTCTCTAGAGATTTCACCTACTACCAGTGTCTGATAGACTCTTCCAAGATATATTCCATATTATGTTTATGTTGCTCAGTTCTATTGTAGGAAAAAATTGGCTGGAGTTAGTGGTTCATAGTGATGTCTCTTTCACATTCTCTGCCTTCTTGGCACTTCCCCTTGTAGAAGAGCTGGTCCAGATGCTTCCCCATCAATCTGTTTTTCAGTCAGTTTGTTAACTGTAAATTCTTCTATTTAGTCACATTGTCCTCATCTTACAATGTTATTTGACTCCTTTTCAATTTACTGTCTTTTCTTTCTTTCTTCTTTTTTTTTTTTTCCAGTTTTAAAATGTATTTCCTCTCCCTTGACCTTAAGACTACTAAATATATTCATCTTGCTTGCTTCTTGACTCAGTATCTGCTTCGGTGATCTCCTGTCTGGTTGCTGATTAGCTTCTGCCTAACCAGTCACTTTATTAGTCCAGGAGCCCATTCAGATGCTTTTGTCAGTCTAAAGTACAGCTTCCAGAATGCTTCAAATTTATTGTTTTTCTCTGTAAGCAGCAGGGTTCAGCTTTAAGGTTGTGCTCAGCTGCAGTGTTGAGGATGGACATGCACAGTAAAAGCTTTTTCAAGACCATCTGTAATATAGCCCCTCATCATGACCCTTGTTTGCACTGATTTTAGCCCCTGCCCCCCAGCTACCTCTTCCATAAAAACAAAAGTTGTTTTGTCCTTTCAGACCTAATGCCACCTTTACATCTCTGGCCTACGTTTCATAGTGATGTCGTATGGACTTAATGAAGAAGTACACATTGAGTGAATGCAATGGGTAGATCTTAAATCTTTGTTAAAATGCTTTTTCTCTTGCTGAGGAATCTCCTTTGACTGCCATTTATTTACAGGCAAGTGTTTATGTGCTGGAAATGGAAATTACCAGCTGTTTCTATAGTTTCATTCACTGTCTCCAAACAGCAGGTAAGTGATCCTGCCTGCTTGCCTATAGTAGTTCCCCTATCCGTGATTTCACCTTCCACGGTGGTCTGGAAGCAGGTGCTGCTCCTTCTGCTGTGTCAGCAGGTCAAGAGTAGCCTGTCCATCACAACACCTAACCTCACTCCATCTCCTCATGTGGGCATGTTATCATCTCACATCGTTGCAAGAGGAAGGGTGAGTTCAGTCCAGGAAGACGTGTTAGAGACCACATTCACATAACCTGTCACAGCACGCTGTTATAATTGTTCTCTTTTAGTATTGTTGATGTCTTCCTATGCTTTTTTTTTTTTAATAAATTAAACTTTATCAGAGGCATGTAAAGGTAAAAAACATAGTACATAGCGGGTTTGGAACTGTCCATGGCCCAACATCTCCTAGGGGTCTTGGAACGTATCCCCACAGATAAGGGGGGACTGCTGTGGTAAGAAGCTGACCTGCCCCAAGCTTTAGGTGTTTATTGTGCAAGCTCAGGAGGATGGGAACTCATGGCTGAAATAAGCTCTAATCAAGGAAGCACTAAAGACCACAAGACACTCTGTGGTTCAGGAGGTGACCAGCCTGTGACTTTTCGAACTGTTAAACTGTTTTAAATTTTATGGTGTGTGGGGCGCCTGGGTGGCTCAGTGGGTTAAAGCCTCTGCCTTCGGCTCAGGTCGTGATCCCAGGGTCCTGGGATCGAGCCCCACATCGGGCTCTCTGCATCTTGGGGAGCCTGCTTCCTCCTCTCTCTCTGCCTGCCTCTCTGCCTACTTGTGATCTCTATCTGTCAAAAATAAAATAAAATCTTTAAAAATAAATAAATAAATAAATAAATAAATTTTATGGTGTGTGGCAAAAATCAAAAGGGAGGGGCAGTGCCAGTTGTGTGTGTTGGTGTCCCCCCCGCCCCCCCCCCCCCGCTAAACCAGTTCAGCAGTTATTTACCTTTCAAGCAATTAACATAATTACCATTATGCTAAAAAGTAATTTTGGAAAGTTCTGCCCTGAGCTTGTATGACTCCACCGGGACAGTTTTAGTTGGGACTTATCTTTTTGATGGAAGCCTAATTGCAATTTTGGCTTTGTGCACACAAACAGAAGCAGCTAATTGTTTAGGCAAATAGCAGATTAATTTAAATATGCATCCCTAATAAAACAAAAATGGTATCCATTATGGTCCTTGTTCCCATGACGAGGAATATAAATATTCTGTGCAAGTACCATTAGGCAGAGGTCTTAAGGATTGTCGACATTATTTCACAGTGGTAGCACTTTCCCGATATCGAGTAATCTTTACAAAAGCTAACATAAATCAGTTTAAACTCATTTAGATCCCATTTCCACTATGTGCAGTTTCATTACCACACTCTGGCTGGCCTCCTCTGGGAGGTGGGAGGGGCATGTTGCAAACTGGCATGGGTGCCCATCCGCAGCTGCTGAGCAGGGTTTATGTCTCCTCCGAAGACTGGCTGTCGTTACTCATGTCATTGTTAACGACTGTTCCTAGTCTAGGGTGAGCTCGGAGTTCCTTCAGCCCTGCTGCTGCTTGTTGAGGTGGAGGGTGCTGAGCCCATCGAGCAGGTGGGACTGCCAAGCCCCACTCCTGTCTCCTTGATTGGGCTGATGGCCCTCCGCTCATTGTGCTCTTCCAGATTTTCTGAGAGACCCTTTTTTATTCTTTTGTCTGCATCCTTTTCATATTTTTCATGAATGAGGCTGTATTGTTGGGAGCTCAGCGCTACCTTGGAGTTAAACATCTTATCCAGCTATTGAAGTCTTGTCAGGGAGAAAGAAAGACACCTGCTCTTCTTTGAGTTTTCCCGATGTGGGGCAAATGGGAGCTGTAAGCTCTGGCTCTTAGGGATTATGTCTTGTTCAGGAAATGATAGCAGTGACCTGCTTTTTAAGTCACTACTGAAGAACTATTTAGACCCTCCCTTTGCATTTGCTAAGGCCTTTTGTTTTTCCTTGGCCTGGCTTGCAGGATAAATGTTGTAGGCACTTTTTGGGGTATCTTCTCGCTCCAGTGAACCACCTTAGCCTCTGTAGGAGTGGGCACATTCATAGTTTTTGAATTAGTCTCTGGCTTCGGGGGGACAGGAATGGGGATTCTGGGCTCTGGGGACAGCTAATTCACTGACTGGGATGAACCATTTGGACTTTACACTTTAAATCTTGGTTATGTGCTTGGAGTAGAAGACCTGGGGCACCTGGGTGGCTCAGTCATTAAGCCTCTGGCTCAAGTCATAATCCCAGCGTCCTGGGATCGAGCCCCGAATCAGGCTCCTTAGCAGGAAGCCTGCTTCTCCCTCTCCCATTCCCCCTGTTTATTTTCCTTCTCTCGCTGTGTCTCTCTCTGTCAAATAAATAAAATCTTAAAAAAAAAACCCACAGAGTGGGAAGGAGCAGAAGGTGGTTTGTGGGGAGAAAGGAAAGAATGAAACAGTTGCAGAGAGAAGCAGAGACAAGATCTGTGGTGCACACAGGAGACATATACCGCGCTGGTCCTGAATACTACCTCCCTAGTCCCTGCTTCAGATTCCTTCCAGTCTTCAGCTCTGCTTCGTGCCCTTGGGTTCCATGAAGCAGCTCCGTTGCTGTTCGGTTGGTTTCCCTTAGGTATTTAAGTGAGTTTCAGTGGACTTCTGTTTCTTAGAACCAAACGTCCCCCACTAAAACCCAAGGCAACCGTTTGGCAAACCTTTAAGGACAGCAGCCAGTTTCACCAGCCACATCATCAGTGATGTTCTAAATTCACTGACTCTGGGAATATGGGAGAAAAAGGACACAGTTCTGCCACTTTAGAAGTCCGCACGCTAGCAAGAGCCAGATCCCTACCATCGCTGTTTCTGCGATATAAAACGTGGCCTTTCAAATGAATTCATACCGGATTTTTTAAAATTACCACCTATTTGACAAGTGACTCTATTTGGCTCTGACAGGCCTCGACTACTTATTCCTTAATGTCATGTAATGGTTCTGCCCCCAGATCAACTGGAAATGTCTTGAAAAATGAGCTGCCCCTTTGGGGATGTTAAAATGATGTGATGATGTGACGAAAAATTGTGTCTTCCCATTGCACTTTGTATTATCTCCTGTGTGTTTCTCTCAAGTGTGGGTTTTATGAGACTAGGGGTCATATCCTTTCTGTTTGCCCCCAGACAAGATGCTTGGTAGATGCCACGAGAATGTGTGCAAAATGCAGTGACTTTCTTGCTTTAGTTTGTCTTGTTTGCTGTGGTTTCCCTGGTGCTAGAATAGTGACTGGCCCAAAGCAGGGGCTTAGCAAACAGTTGTTGAATGTGTCGTTGCATCAATTCCCTTTTGGCTAAATGTTGGTTAACGGGGGTGATAATCAGCTACAATATTATAGGACCTTCTTGTAATTCCTATACTCACTGTTCAAGTCCTTGTAGTTTTGAGGTTGTAAAAGTGGCCATGGTGTGACTATATTAACTAATAGATCATTTATAAAATCAGCTTCCACTCAAACGTCTCTCCCTATTCACTGCTGTGTCTGTTCCCACCCACCCTGCCCATGTGTTTTTGGGCCAAGTGTCCAGCAGCACAGTTGCAAAGTGGAATTGCAAATCTTGCAAAAGCGGCAGGAGTTAATGTTAGAAGTGATGTTGGAAGGGCACTAGAGGCGGTAATTACATGGGTACATATATGGGGCAGCTTTTTCTTACTGTTTAAGTCTCTTTTAAAGATAATTGCCTGCTTATGCAAAAGTAATAACAATGTACGTGGGATTCATAACATACATAGATATAAAAAGTATGACAACAGTAACGCAGAGGCTGGCGGGCAGGAAGTGCATTGCGGGGAAGTTCTGATGCTTCACGTGAAGTGGGCCAGTATCACTGGGAGCTAGACTGGTAAGTTAAAGATGAACACTAAAATCCTAAAGCGACCACTAAAATAACACAACATAGAGTTTTAGCTAATGAGCCAACAAGGGAATTAAAATGGAATAAATATATACTCAGTTAATCCAAATACTCAGTCTAACGGCAGAAAACGAGAAGATGGGAGCAAAGAGTAAGAGGGTTCAATAGCAAAATGGTAGGTTAAACCCATTCCTGCCTATAACCACATTAAAGGTAAGTAGTGCAAACACTCCAGTTAAAAGAAGGACTAACTCTGTGCTGTCTACAAGAAATTCATTTTGTACATGAGGACACATGGCAAAGAGGACAGAAAAATATATACTGTGCTAGTAACACTGTTCAGAAGAAAGCTGGATGCCTATATCCATACCAGACAGAGTGAATCCCAGAGCAAAGAATAGCCCATGGGTAAAAAGGGACGTTGTGTACAACAAAGGGTCAGTTCATCCAGAGGACATAACAACCCTAAATGTTTATGGATCTAAAAGTGGTCTTGGAGGACTGTGCCGTTGACAAGGGAAGGTCTAGCCAAGTTTTACACTTCATAGTTGAAGGAAGTAGAATTGACACACAATGACACTACAGGCATTCAGAAAAGAAGAATGTGGCCATTGCATTGAGGGAACCCTAGGATAAGTTTTCCAGAAAGACCCTTCTTACAATAGCTCTGTGAAACTCAACCTTGCAGCACAGGCTATTTTCTTGCATATGATTCTGTTGGAATAATGATGCCAACAAAACCGAGTAGTTGATTAATAATGAAAAACGTGTTTATAGATAAACTCCATGTGTGCTTAGAATGAGCTATGGTTGAGGAACTTCCACATTTGGCAGAAGCCAGGCAATTCTATATCATTTACTCATGGAGCTTATAGTTATTTTATGCGCTGTAGATACAGCCACACATCCTGCATTTTCCCAGCTAAATCCCAGCCCAGCCTCATCACATACCAAGTGGCTTTGGTCCAGTTGTTTAACCACTCAGAGCTTCTACTCTTTTGTAAAATGAGGATAATGGAAGGGAGCACGCAGTGAGAAGAGACAAATGAAAATGTCTGAACACTCGAACACTTTATGCAAGTTTCGATTTTTATTTCTCATTCCTGATTATTATGATGTCTCCGAACAAATGCAAACAAAGGTAATGTAGAAGTATTTGGAGGAGGCACATATTGGAACATGGCTATCTTCTATTTAATGGGTAGAGCCGTTGGCATTTTCTGCAGCATATCTGCTTCTCCTGAGTCAGAGTGGAAAGAATTTGCCAAAATATTTGCCAGGGGAATGTGTTGTGGAGCCTTTTGTGAGCTGCTTATCCCCTGAGTTTATCACAATTCTTAGAAAAGAACACTGTTTTCTATCCGAAGCAACATTTAACTTGAAGAAAGCTCTGCTTTTGTTTGGAATCACCTACTTAGCCTACTGACAGTTCAAAAGTCTTGCAAAAGCAGCCCACATGTGTTATTTTCTTCTGCCTGTATTTATCTAGTGCTCAGTGATACCTTATAGTAAGTTCCTAAGTTCAAAGCATGTGCCATTTACAGACAAAGTACAAGGCAAGAAACAAGAAAGATGGGAAGATGGATTGCAAAGAGAAGAAGAGTGAAAAAGCTTTACCTGTTTTAGGTTATAGGAAGTTATAGAAACTAGGACTTGATTTTTAGGTGGCCAACAGAGGAAATTTGTGTTATTAATAGATACGATGTACTTAGCAACATGGCAGACTCTATAGAACACATAAAAATAAGAGGTAAAACTGGTTGGCCTATATCCAGCTTTTTAAAAAAATATTCTATTTATTTATTTGAGAGACAGTGAGAGAGAGCATGAGCAAGGAGGAGGTCAGAGGGAGAAGCAGACTCCCCGTGGAGCTGGGAGCCCGATACGGGACTTGATCCGGGGACTCCAGGATCATGACCTGAGCTGAAGGCAGTCACTTAACCAACTAAGCCACCCAGGCGTCCTATCTCCAGCCTTTTGCGTGGTTTTTCTCCTTTCATCTGCACGACAGTCCTGTGCCGTAAGTAGTGTTACCTTCAGTTTTAGAGATGAAGAGACAGGCTCACAGTTTCAAGTAACTTGCCCATGCCTTCGGCTAGCAAGTGGTAGAGCTGGATTTGAACTCAAATAAGCACAGACTGTGTTATTTCCATACAATCATTTCTCAGTGAATTTTGAAGAATTAGTGGGACTTGGAACCTCCAGCATGAGGCAAACAGTAATTATTTTCTTGGGTAAGTCTTTGAGAGGAAAGAAGTGGGTAGGAATGATAAAAAGAATTTTTTTGGCGAGAAAAGAATAAATGGCACCCCAAATGCAGAAAAATTTATAATCTTTTAAAAGATTTATTTATTTTAGAGCGTGAGCAGGATGAGGGGCAGAGAGAGGGAATCTTAAGCAGACTCCCTACTGAGCATGGATTTCCGCCAACACAGGGCTCAGTCTCCCAACGCTGAGATCATGACCTGAGCTGAAATCAAGTCAGACACTTAACTGACTGAGCCACCTAGGTGCCCCCAAAGTTTATATTTCTTTCTTTAAAAAAAAAAAAAGATTTTTATATATTTAAGGGAGAGAGAGTGAGCAAGAGAGC